>CM062809.1:428803112-429078112 GCA_031772625.1 Pinus tabuliformis
TTTACCTTTCTTGATTACTTTTCCCATGATTGTCCTGCTAACATCCATTTACACTAATGGACCCAACTAGTTGAACTGGAAATCACACTCTTTCCTTTAGCTTCCCTTATACATGCATTGAGATTCATCTATGTCTTACCTTACTTGTAGGGTACCACATAGCTGTCCACGAACTCCATTAACTTCCTCTTTCCCAACCAATTCCCGAGACTCAAAACATAAAAGGAAAGACAAGAAACAATCAAGAACAAAACCGTGGAAAACCATGGAAAACCAAAAGCAATACGACACCACAACCAAATTGCAATGGTCATGCACAAGACACAAACAAAACTATCATCAAGCATGAAAAATCACCAGAATACCAAAAGCACAAGACTAGCAATATACGCCATGACTCAATCCCCATGGTTCCCAGTGCTTCCAATGGAAAGCTCAACCTGAGCCTTCTTCAAGATTCCATGGAAATTTCTTTTCCATGAAATCCCTTGCATTATATTGCCATCAACACATCACTATCAGTGCAGAAATAAACATAACAATACATTGGTTACTTTACGTTTTTGTGCCAAACACATTTCTTGCAACTGCACACATCCATGCCATCTATCAAGGGACTCCAATTCCTTTGATAGATCCACCTGTAACTAAAGACTAGCTAATATACTTGTCAAGTACATGTTCATGATTCTAGCACCTATCTGCATAATGCCATACAAAATCAAGGTTAAGAATACTTCCTATATGCAAGCACTCATTAGTTTGGAATTAGGGTTTCCAAACATAGCCAAAGGGATTCTTGCTCAATTCCTTTATTTTACCTTTACCTTGCCCCAACTGAGTCTTACTGTACACTGTCGCATCACCCAACTGTTAGTTATATAAACACTTCAACTATTACCTTGTGATACTAATACCAAACATTTTTCTCTACAATTGTTCGGACATGTCAACCACATGTTCCAAATATCAAGACAATCATATTTATCAATTTTAAGTCAACCTTTACCAATACTAACAATTAAGTCATAATCCATACTCAACTCATAGTCATTAGACATAATGCTACAACTTTCACCTATTACACTCAAGTACATGTCAACTATCTCAACACATATGTGTTAGTACAATCATCTTAAAACAAGAGCATTAATTCAGGAAATCTTACAAACACATACTCATATCATGCAAGTAATCAAACATTCAGACAACAGATAGGTGACATAATAGACACCAACACTCAAACACCAATTAAATGGCATAGTCAAACATTCAAGCACAAAGTATATGACATAAGAAAGATCATATGTTAATGTATCTCAGGGTAGGCTATCTTTTCTACACAAACAATCTAGAATAGCATGATATAACTTCATGACATATCGACTCAAAAATAAATAAGGTCATGATATTTATAATAGTAACTAGCTAATATGTTCACATCATAAACTCGTAAATAATTTCAATTCATACATAATAATCACATTTGCTCAATTAGTCTAGATTAATATGACATAATATCACAACATATTAACTCAGACCTGAATGTCATAACCCCAACCATTTGCATAGACCAATCCAAATTAACATCAAGATCTTAAAGTTATAACCCAAATCATCAAGTTACTAGCATATAACAACAAAAAATTATATATCATGCTCATCAACAACATATAAACTAATCACCAAGCTAACTATCATGTAAAAACAACAAATTAACCTATAACATACTCATCAACAACATATAACATAATCATCAGTTTATCTAACATAAAACAACAATAGCAATGCATACAACCACATGTTACTATCATTCATGACTATCTGAAACATGTGCATATAAATACACTAATCAACTAGCATATTTCATGTATGTAACCATAACATCAATAGGTATGTACATAAACCTAATATATATAACCCTAATGCATATAAAAATCCATTAACTAACATACCTACATGACAAACTTACAATACCTATATGACGATTTGCTCTTACTCTAAAGTCCATTGTTGCAACTTCACTTTAATGATCAACATCTTGTGCTTTATCTCAACCAACTCATTAGCATCATAACATGCCAATAACATCATGATGACCTAATTTCACACAGTGACCTCATGCACAACAAATTCATATGAAACCATACATTCATGATGGAACATATTGCAACAGCACCATCAACCTTCACATGGTGACATCACTGCAACCATGTTCAACACCATGAAAATGAAACAAGGACATGGATTATAGGCATAAGAAACATATAAGCAACCGACATGAATGCATTACCAACACACCAACCATCCAGTCTGAGGGGCGAACCATGCTCTGATACCACTATGTAGTATAAGGTATGACCCAAAGAGAGTGCAACCTGCTTTGATACCACTCTGTAACACCATCCTCCCAAATCTACCAAGTAATTGGCCCACCAGGGTAAACATGTGATGAGATGCTACTATGATTAGATTCAACCTCCTATGTGACTTTAACGAAGTGGAATCGATGGAAGCACAACATACTGACCTTGCCCATTAGCTACAAGACTCCCAGGAACCATCCCAATCACTCAGGTAGCTAGCCCCTCAGTCCCACTAGGGGTTTAGGAAACTTGAACCCCAAACACTCCCATGATATGGCCTTGACAGTGTCCAGGAGGATCTAGATGCTCTCATTCCAAGGCATGCCAACATCGAGGTACTATTTTTCCCAGAGTTACGCCAATGTCCTTGAGATTTGAGCCACTTTTTGAGGCCCATATTCCAAGTCGCTACCCATAATTGAATGACACCTTCAGAACAAAGAGATAACAAGGAAACAATGATGAAAATGTAAATATTTGAACAATCCCTTAACTAAACCCATACTAACCATGATAGGCGTTTCATCAAACATATCATGAATATGTAATCTATAAGTGTAAACAACATATTTAGGAATAGGGGTCTCATACTTATGTCGGCACTATGGCTAAAGTATTGTACTTGATGGCAACCCATACAGGTGATAGATCACTGTACAACAGGTCAGTAGCAGAAATTGATGATCAGCTCTCAAATATTGAAGAAAATAAGGGGTACGCAGGTACACCATACAAAAGATGCGTACACGCAGGCATGTCTTAGATAAACTGCGTACATACACGCAGGTCACCCGTTCATGAGGTGCGTACCCCCAGTTCACTCACTTCAAGGCAGAGAAGCGCTCTCACGTGGGGTTTCTTATGTTTGGCCCGTGGTATTTAGCCCGCCGTTCTTGATTCTATGGTTTTGGCCCATGGTATTGTTTTATATTATTATTATTGAGCCCCTATTGATCCATGATTTTAGGAAGAACTTGCCTATATAAAGCAAAGGAGATCATTTGGCTAGACACTTGTGAAATTAAAAGATCTTAAGAGAAGCTAGATCTGAAATCGGTTTGTGAGAGAGAATTGAATCAATACCAAGGAGAAACATGAGAATTACAAGTCGGATCTACTAATGGGTTGATATCTCCTTGGCGCATGTTCAGATCTGTAGATCTGACAGTCTGGGTTATTCTTGAAGTCTTGAAATTATCTATACCCGCAGGTATGCAAGTACAGTGAAAGAAAAGGGCGAAGATACACAGGCGCAGAAGCGCTGCAGGTGCGCAGATACGTAGGTCCAGAAGCACTGAAGATGTGGAGGGGCGCAGGCAGTTCATTGGAGACAGAGCGCAGGTACGCAAGAAGTCTGTGAGCCACAATGCGTGGGTACGCAGGAACACAGTTGGAAACAGTGCATACTTCTACGTAGGTGTTATATGGATGAAGCTGCGTACTTCTCATGAAATCTATTTAGCTGCCCCTGTTTATTGTTGTGTTCTGGGTTTTGAAGTGATGTCTGGTTTCTGGTATTAAGTTCTAATAATAGCAGTGATTGATTAAATGTTTATACATTGATGGATGAATGGATCAGGTTCTTATTGGCTCATTTATGTGATCTGATGGACTAGATCTGATTGATGACTCACTTGTATATGTATTGATCTAGTGCTTGGGTAATTCAGAAGGTTGTTTGATTATGAGCTTCAATGTTGTTAGGCCTAGTATGAAAATTGGATGAAATGTGGCCTTTCAGATTATGTGTATCCAGTCTGAAAATTGATGAAACGTGGTACCTGAAGGAAAGAAGATTGTAGGTCAGCACCTACGTACTAGTATATAAGCTAGTATAAAAGCTAAAGGAAATCTTTGGAGCATTGTTGTAGGTAGCAGCCTGCGTACTAGTAAATGGATCGGCTAGAGCAAAGGGGGTTGTAGCTCCCGTACTGGTATAAGACTGCACCAGTACAAACATTGTAAAAGGATTTTCTTATTAAGAAGAAGATTGAGATGACTTGCAGCAGGTGGTTTTCTCCCGCATTGGGTTTCCACCTTATATCATGATATTCATGTGTGTGCCTTATGTGTGATGATCTACTCTATGTTACTGCATCTGTTAACTGATAATATGGTTGATAATGTTCTAATGCACTTCTTGGAGATCAATTAACTTAATCATAAGAAGTTGTGGAAGTAGCATATATGAATCTGATTATGGAAATGAAAAAGGTTTATTAATGTGATAATACTGATTCACCCCCCCTCTCAATATTATTTCCAACAATTGGTATCAGAGCAGGTCCTTTGATAGAAGCTTGATCGCTTCAAGGAGATCCGTGGAACAATGGGAAAGAAGCTTAAGAAGAAAGCAACTAAGAAAAAGAAGACATCTCAGAAGAACTATGACAGTGGGAGAATCGATTGGGGATTAGGTATAAGAAGCTCTTCAGATTCAGAATCATTTCAGAATGAAGATGAACTATCATGTATGAATTTGCTATCCTCCGATGCTCCAGCTATCTTTCCTTTTGGAAAAGATGAAAGTGATAATGAGACTACTGAATTTGCTCTTATGGGTGAGCAAGAAATATATCAAATTGAGGCAGAATTTAAAAGTCTTACAGACAAAATTAGAACTCAGCAAGATCTGTTGGAAAAAAGGAACTGTGCTTTTGAAAGGGTAACTGCCGATCTAAAAGCTCATCAAGAGAGAGGAAGCAAGGTAAGGAAGCTATTTAAGGACAAGTATCAAAAGTTGTTGAATGAAGTAACATCACTAAGAAATGAAGTCATTGAAAAGAACACAACAATCAAGGAGCTCAGAGATCGATCCAGTTATTATGAAAAACTTGAAGCCACGATCCTCTCACTAAAGGAAGATCTTGAAGAATCAAAGAAGCAGAATGAAGATCTACACCAAGCAATTGAAAAACAAGACAACGAAGTCATCAGCTTAAAATCCCAGCTGGAAAGTGCCGTTGGAGTTCATCAAATGCAGCAGGATCTGAATGAAGAACAAGAAAAGGAGATTCTAAAACTAAGGGAACAAATGGAAGAAGTAAGGAAAGTTGAAGAAGATTTGAAAAAGCAATCTCTTGAAAAGGAAGAACAGCTTCAGGTTGAGGTAAATATCTTGAAAGGTAAATTAGAAGAAAAGGATAAGCTTTTACAATTTCAAGATAGTTATAAAGTCTTGGATGATATTCTTAGTAGTCAAAGGTCTCCTGCTATAAAGACTGGTCTTGGTTTCCATGAATCTATTGAAGGTGAATCGAGTTCACAAGGTGAGACAAGCAACTCTAAAGAAAAATCTAAAGTGATGAACGAAGAAATGAAAGATCAATCTCATCATCAACCAAGGAAAGAGATTCCTCAAAGAAAATCCTTTACTCCTCCTATGAATAATGTTGAATGTTATGTATGTCATAACCTTGGACATGTTGCAGCCAGATGTAGAAGAAGAAGGGTTCAAGATCATCAAACAAACAGATCTTCTCAGTCAAGGTACTTTAATGGATATTTCTTTTCTTGCAATATGTATGGTCACAAAGCTGCTGATTGCTACAAAAGGAATATGAAACATGTAAGATGTTATGCATGTAACAAGCTTGGACATATAGCAAGGGAATGCAGGAACAAAGCACAGACATCACACCAAAAGGAGAAAACATCATCACGCTTGAAGATATGGAGGAAAGAGAAAGTACAGTTAGAAAAAGGTAGCACAGCACAACGTACAGACATACAAGAATCAGAGGTAGCTGAAAGTACAAAACTTCAGTGCCCTGAATCTCATATGCAAACTCCATAAAGGGAAGTCGCGTATATACGCGAGTTGGATACTGTGCAATCACGTATATGATTGTTTGAAGAAAGGCAGTAGGGAAAGTGAAGTTGGAAGTGAATCTGTGAAGTGTGATCTCTCGAGTACAAGATCAGATCTGGGAATCTGACTATCAATAGCATAGAGGAGGACCATTTAATTGGGTTCTAATCAGAGGTACGCAGGTGATACACAGTGAAAGTATGAGGGTACGCAGCGCATCAATGGTCCTGGTGCATAGGTACGCAACAACATAGGAGGTTGAGCTGCGTAGGTACAGTATAAGTACGCGGCGTAACAAAAGGGCACATGCGGACGGACGCGGCGAGACAGAAGAGGCGGTGCGGAGCAAGATCGGAGGTACGCGGCGCGATAGAAGTAAAACCTGCGGAGGTACATAGAAGTACGCGGCGCGATAGAAGCAAAGGATGTGTGAGGTACGCGGCGAAATTGATGGGACAGGTGCATGGGTACGCACTGTAGTAGAAGGCTGTCTGTGTGGATACGCAGAAACACAGAAGGTCAGGTGCTGGGATACACAGAGGAGTGAAAGACGAAGTACGGAGCCACGCAGGTCATATAATGAGAAACTACGTATATGTCTTAAGGCATTTATTGGCTGACTTTACTTGTTGATAAGATCTGACAGATGGCACCAGTTTAGGGGGAGCATATGTTTTTAATGCATTGTTGGCATTATGGGTAATAGTCCCTGGTGATGATGCTTATATAGATAAATGATTCATCTTGCTATGAGTTGTTCACATGGTTCTTGGATCAGATTTGTGGTTGATTCTCTAATGGTGCTTACATGGTAACTTTCATGAGGATAAGGAGAAGCACTTAGCTTAAATTCACATCTTCTTGATGATGAGTCACTCATATGCTACTGTTGACATCATATATTACAATTATGATGCATGATTCCTTTCATTCTTGGCACAAATGGATGTGAATTGTTGGCTGGATACAGGGATGACTATTCAAAGTTGCTTTGTTGAAGACATGATGATGATGATGATAGGTTGTTTCGTACATATGTTGATTGATGCAGATATTCCCAAATGATGATCATGATGGCTATGATGTTTCCGTGATGATTCATGCACTAATGCAAGTTGCTGATCTAGTTGCTGTTGACAGATACTATGGAGTAGATCATATAGTGTTGTTGCTGATGTTTATCTTAGACCTTGCTTACAGTCAGGGGGAGCTTGAGCATGAACAGTAGAGCAGATATTTCAACTTGTTCTCAGAAAAGAGCATTATCAGATTGGTGCACCATGGCATATACAAAGGGGGAGCTCATTCAGAGACTTCAGCAGATCTGGTTTATAGTCAAGGGGAGCATGTTCTTAGGGGGAGCATAACCCTTTGCCCTTGATGTCAAAGGGGGAGAGTGATTTGGTGTTGTTGCCATCAAGTCCAAAGGGGGAGATTGTTGGCATTATGATGCATGTGTTGTACTTGATGGCAACCCTCTCATAGAAGATCATCTCACTTATATACATTCAGATGAATCTACAGAAGAGATATCAGATGTGACATAATACATAGATGCAGGACAGTTCAAAGGAATCAAATGGCAAGTTCTTAGTAAGCTTTGCCATCAAGTCCAAAGGGGGAGATTGTTGGCATTATGGCTAAAGTATTGTCCTTGATGGCAACCCATACAGGTGATAGATCACTGTACAACAGGTCAGTAGCAGAGATTGATGATCAGCTCTCAAATATTGAAGAAAATAAGGGGTACGCAGGTACACCGTACAAAAGATGCGTACACGCAGGCATGTCTTAGATAAACTGCGTACATACACGCAGGTCACCCGTTCATGAGGTGCGTACCCCCAGTTCACTCACTTCAAGGCAGAGAAGCGCGCTCACGTGGGGTTTCTTATGTTTGGCCCGTGGTATTTAGCCCACCGTTCTTGATTCTATGGTTTTGGCCCGTGGTATTGTTTTATATTATTATTATTGAGCCCCTATTGATCCATGATTTTAGGAAGAACTTCCCTATATAAAGCAAGGAGATCATTTGGCTAGACACTTGTGAAATTAAAAGATCTTAAGAGAAGCTAGATCTGAAATCAGTTTGTGAGAGAGAATTGAATCAATACCAAGGAGAAACATGAGAATTACAAGTCGGATCTACTAATGGGTTGATATCTCCTCGGCGCATGTTCAGATCTGTAGATCTGACAGTCTGGGTTATTCTTGAAGTCTTGAAATTATCTATACCCGCAGGTACACAAGTACAGTGAAAGAAAAGGGCAGAGATACAGAGGCGCAGAAGCGCTGCAGGTGCGCAGATACATAGGTCCAGAAGCACTGAAGATGCGGAGGGGCGCAGGCAGTTCATTGGACACAGAGCGCAGGTACGGAGGAAGTCTGTGAGGCACAGTGCGTGGGTACGCAGGAACGCAGTTGGAAACAGTGCGTACTTCTACGCAGGTGTTATATGGATGAAGCTGCGTACTTCTCATGAAATCTATTTAGCTGCCCCTGTTTATTGTTGTGTTCTGGGTTTTGAAGTGATGTCTGGTTTCTGGTATTAAGTTCTGATAACAGTAGTGATTGATTAAATGTTTATACATTGATGGATGAATGGATCAGGTTCTTATTGACTCATTTATGTGATCTAATGAACTAGATCTGATTGATGACTCACTTGTATATGTATTGATCTAGTGCTTGGGTAATTCAGAAGGTTGTTTGATTATGAGCTTCAATGTTGTTAGGCCTAGTATGAAAATTGGATGAAATGTGGCCTTTCAGATTATGTGTATCCAGTCTGAAAATTGATGAAACGTGGTACCTGAAGGAAAGAAGATTGTAGGTCAACACCTACGTACTAGTATCTAAGCTAGTATAAGAGCTAAAGGAAATCTTTGGAGCATTGTTGCAGGTAGCAGCCTGCGTACTAGTAAATGGATCGGCTAGAGCAAAGGGGGTTGTAGCTCCCGTACTGGTATAGTACTACACCAGTACAAATATTGTAAAAGGATTTTCTTATTAAGAAGAAGATTGAGATGACTTGCAGCAGGTGGTTTTCTCCCGCATTGGGTTTCCACCTTATATCATGGTGTTCATGTGTGTGCCTTATGTGTGATGATCTACTCTATGTTACTGCATCTGTTAACTGATAATATGGTTGATAATGTTCTAATGCACTTATTGGAGATCAATTAACTTAATCATAAGAAGTTGTGGAAGTAGCATATATGAATCTGATTATGGAAATGAAAAAGGTTTATTAATGTGATAATACTGATTTACCCCCCCTCTCAGTATTATTTCCAACAACTTATCTAAGAATTGCTATGAAGCATTATTCCCTTATATCATTTGATGCATTATCATCTATTAGGTCATAGATACATTGTTCATTCATTTACAAGTAAAAACATGATGAGAGCCATACATAGCCAATGTAATAAAACACATACATAACCAACATAATAGCAATAGATATACCAAGGAAATCACACCCATATGATCCACATATAAACCAGTATAATACTCATCGAAATACAAGGAGAAATGACCTCATATTGATGATGCAAAATCCAAATCCAGGATGGGACTACCAAGTTTCACCCAACCATAGAATGGTTGATCGAAATCTCTCTTCAGTCATTCACCCCCATGCCATATTCTAAGCAAGAATGTGGGACTCAAACCAAAATAACCAACCAAGGCATCCTGAGGCTAAACCACCTCACCCTCATCAATAGAAACCATGATTTACTATAATTCATATCGGATCACTAGGCCAACATAATGAACATGTAATAATAGGATTTACCATGATCTCCATCCGATCACTAGGCCAAACACGCATGGATGCCACTGGATTTCTCCACCTAGATCGTGAGGAATTTTCCTATCTCCTAGTCTCTCATGATTTACCGTTATCCACAGCAGATCACTAAGCCCTAAACCGAGGCCCACTCTATTGGATTTACTGCATATCAAAAATTTGGATTAATAGGCCCAACGAAGAGTAATGCACCTCTTGGATTTATTGTATATCCCGCCATTCATCGACAATAATTCCTAGGCCCACCGAAGCACACAATCCTAGCTTTACTGCAACCCATAGTTTGGATCGGGGGTTACTAGGTCAGTGGCTTTACCATGATCCACAATCTAGTTTAGGGATCACTAGGCCATGTGTTCTATCATTTGGAGACCCACCTAACTCAGCTTCGAATTCATCCAAAAATCCTGCCCAACCAAAACATGACAACCCAATCACACCACGACTATCTAGAAATGGCAAGGCTAGGATGAAAACACCGTCATACCTGCCAAAACCCATGCCATGATAGCAAAGAAACACATGAAATACCATACATTACAAATCTAGCAAGGAAAACACACATGCAAATTGATACCTGCAAGGCATACTGCTCTAGTTGCTTGATCCTGCTCTTCCTTGCTTGGTATTTTTCTTCCTCTTTGTCTTCTTTACCTTTCTTGATCCAATGTTGAGAAAAATATTGTCAACTAATCCTGAGAAGTCTTTTAATCAATGAGGCCTCTATTTTCTTCATTTTCCATTATTTTCCTTCATTTTCATCCTCACATGCAACCTATGACCTTTCACCTCCTTTTTCTCCTAATTTCCATTATATTCATAAATAAAAGGCCAATAAATGCCTCATGACTTTCCCAAGCCTTTATAATTGCATTTTCCAAGTTCCTTAGCCATAATAAATTGAATGAACACTCATTTGGATGTTTTCCCCAACATTCAACTTGGAATATGTGTCCCATCAACCGTGGTCTTCTATTTTTTACATGGATTTTTAGCCAGGGTTATTACAACATCCATGTATATGGATGATCCGCAATATTTAGAGAAGAAAAACAAGCTTGTCGTGGAGATAAACAGAGTTTAGTTGAGATTCCACCATCAGAGCTGCTCACATCTTGAATCACATTCAATTAATAATATTTCTACCTATAATCGATTGCATAATGGTATTGAGTCTCCAACACAGAAGCATGGAATGCCGCCAGTAGGAACAATAGAAGCGATTAGAAGAAGAGAAGTCATCTTCCAAGGCATGAGGCGATATATGGAGCAAATCAAACAGGGAATAGAACATGAGATTTTGGAGGTTACCAAAGAAATTATTGTATAGTACGTTATCACTCCAGTCAAATCTCATATGAAACTTTCATGGCTCTAGCATAATGTACAATCAAGCTCCAAGACTTTAGTGAGAGAGGCATTAGAGGTGAAGATGCGATATATAGGGGACTTACTAGTTCGGGCCAAAGCCATATCAATAGAGTTCAAGGCATGTCACACATACATTACAAGTGAAGTCCATGAAGAAGAAAATGATTTATCCATTTGATGAGCATTTGTCCCATTATCATTTTTGTCTTATTAGGCTAATTTGCCTTATATAATAAATGACAGTAATGAAGTCAAAGGGACACATGTGGAATGTGAATAGTTACATTGGAATGCAATAGGTCATATATAGAATATGAATATTCATAGAAGTCAATGAGTCATGAGGTAGCTCAAAGTTCATTCTTATTTGCTATAAATAACTCCTCATAACTCAAATAAAGGGTTTGGATTCTTAGAGTCTTGTATTGACTTCTCTAGTATCACATAGGAGATAGAACATTCTTTTGAGAAGCAAGTTGTGGCTTCATGTTCCACTATTGGACATAGTGTTTCATTCATGTAACAATTCACTTGGGATTTTTCACTCTTAATTAGAAGCTCAATGAGACAACACTTCTTCATACATTTATCATAGATATAGTTGGACTATTCTAATAATGTTTATGGTATATGTTGCTTTAATTACATACTAAGTGAATCAACTAATTTTTTGCTTAACTATGGTTGTTATTTAATGAGCATTTTTATGCTTTAATGATTTTTGTTTATTATGTGGACTAATCTGTAGGTATTCAACAAGCCTTTCTCTTCCTTCATGGGTCCCCCTTTAGGATAGTACTAATACTCTTCTAACCAATGGCTCATTTTCCCTACCAATCATGGATGTTCCCTTGTGCACCTTATCATTTGGGTGTCTCACAAACCTCACATACTTGCTTCCCGAAGGATTTGTTTCATTCTCTTGTGTGTAATCATGGCCAACACATATATGTGAAACATTTCCATCAACAGGTGGACCGTATGACTAGATGGGACTCCTACACAAAAAACTGTGAGGTCTAATTCGGACTTCACATCGGGGATATCCCCTTACAATTTTGGTGGTATCCATCACTGTCAAAAAAATATATGCAGATTCTAACTTTCACAGAATATATGCATGACTGCTTAGAAGAAGATACACGTATGTACTCAACTTCTTAGAGGAAAACCATTGTATGGATTTGAAATCATTGAATCATACCCATAATGCAACCATAACATCTATCAACCCTAAATCTCGGCATACACACTATTACAGTCACACATCATTATAACATCATTATAACATCATCATAGATCTATCAAATCATAAATACATTAACCAATATGTATTCATTTCATATCTATCATATCTAATCCATATCCAAGTTCCCTGTGCACACCTGTTTCAAATAAAATCATTCATAAACAATTCAAAACATGCACACCCAACACTTTATCACCATCTCTTTGTATAGTATTTTCCTTAGTCAATACCTTAGATAAATACCTTGGTTATGTTGTAATTATTCTTTGATGGGATCAAATATCCATTGTCAGTTCCAAATACTGTGGTCTAGTAGCATGGAAAAGACCCCTGGTATTCATAATACCATGTTGCACTTAATGTACATAACATCTCTTCACCATACATGCATATTTATGCAATCTTAGTTCACAGGAATTGTGTATACTTTCTCATGCTTTATCCTTTCCATCCACATGTCTCTGAACTGGTATTCCTTTGTTCATATCACATGCATCATATGCATAACCATCATGTTGACATCTATATCAAGTAGGTTTCCATCAAGGACAACACATTATCCATAACACCAACAACCTCCCCCTTTGGACTTGATGGCAACCACTTTGTTGTTTGGACACCACCACTTGTAAATATCTGCAAAAACATTTGTAAACATATCAAGCTAAATGCCAAGCATATTTCCCAATAAATCTCTCCAAACACCAAGCATCTTTCCCCCTTTGAAATCAAGGCCAAAGGGATTACCAATGTTGAATGAAGATTTATCTTCCCTCGTGTAAAGAGGATCACTATAAGGATGATGTTCAGAAGATGAAAACAGTATACTGACTATGCTCCCCCTGAGCATATGCTGAATCTTTTAGAAGATATTCAATGAATTACTTGACTTTATGACTTAACCAAATATGAAATTTCCTATCACCATGGACTCATGCTTACATTAATCACCAAACATAGTGGGGTTACATATTTGACTCAATATTACATCAAATTCCCAAAGTAATGGGATTACATACATAAACGACTTGAACCCAATAGTCCATACTTGACCAAATTTTGCAATGTTTGACAATATGGGTCTTTGCATGACCTTTACATCAAGCAACAAATAGCACCATTATATGACCAATGCTTTCAAGCATCACCAAACAAATTTACTATCACAAGACATAGAACTGAGTAGCATAATCATCAACCAATATCTTTAGCATATCTTTTCATCAATGTCAGAAAGTAATGAATGAACCATGAAAATATCATCATTTAGCAAGTAGTTCTCCAGAAACTTTCATGCCAACAATATGTTATTAGAAGCATAACATATGATCCCCCTGAACTTGTGCCAACTATTCACTATGACATCTGATCATATCATCTCATCAATCATCAAATCCATAAAAAAATAAAGCAACAATGAAATATTTCAGCAACTCATGAGCCATCATAAACCAATATCATTTCTAAGTAAAATACTAGCATCACCAATAGACTGTAACCAATCAATGTCAGAACTAGAAGGAAAAATACTAATTGATTGAATCATATCAAAAACTCTCCCTGAGTCTGTCCCACTATTTCTTCATCTCAGAGAAACATACTCGACTATAAAAATCTAAAACTTGCCTATATACGTGATTTCCCTTCATGTAATACCTGTATAGAAAGTAAAATGTAGTAATTTAGAGTCTCAGCTCCCCCTGAACATGAAATACCATTCAGAATAATTAGCAGAGCAATGAAGCAAAGATCATTCCTAAATTCTATTTGAGATATTGAAAGGAATCACATGGAAGTGACTTTATAAATATATTTGCAACTTGTTCTTTTGAAGGAACATATTCTAGTTTGACCTTTTATCCAGCACTCGTTCTCTCAGAAGGTGATATTTTATTGGAATATGATTTTTTTTGAGTGCACAATGAGATTTTTAGAGGTACTTTTGGCACTAGTATTGTCACAAAGAATAGGTACAACTTAAGGAAAAGTGATTTGAATGTCTTGTAATGTTTGCATCATCCATAGAAGTTGAGTACAACAAGATGCAGCAAAAACATATTCAACCTTAGAAGTAGATAAAGCGATGGAGTTTTGTTTCTTATTGAACCATGATACCAAGCGAGGTTCCAAATAAAATGCTCCTCCACTAGTAGTTTTTCGACCATCAATATTACCTGCCCAACCTGCGTATTGTAAGCATGAAGTGCAAAGTTTTCATTTTTGGGATACCATAAACCAAAATCTTGAGTTCCTTTTAGATACTTGAATATTCTCTTAACTACTTGGAGATGAGATTCTTTAGGATTTTCTTGAAAAAGTCCAACAATCTGAACTACATGCATAATATCTATTCTCGTGCCAGCAAGGTAGAGAAATATTCTAATCATATACCTGTATAATGGTTGATTAACTGAAGGAGAACCATCATTTTGACAAAGACTGCATCCTATTACCATTGGTTTGCATATAAGATTGCAGTCTTCCATTCCATATTTCTTCAAAATTTTCTTGAGGTACTTGGTTTGTGAGATAAAGATACCATTCTTTTTTTGTTGAACTTGAATACCAAGAGAGTAAGTTAGTTCACCAAGTAGAGACATCTCAAATTCTTGCTATATAGCTAAAGGAAATTCTTGACTCATTGATTCTACATTACTTCCAAATATGATGACATCTACATAAACAAAAATTATCAAAATTTTGTTTGTATCAAATTTTATATATAGGTTTCTATCTATAAACCCCTTTCTGAAACCTTGATTTTGCAGATACCTAGAGAGATGATAATACCATGTACGAGGAGATTTTTTTTAATCCAAACAATGCCTTCTTAAGTTTGCAAATGAGATTTTTATCATTGCATAGAATGAAGCCTTCAGGTTGTTTAATATAAACTACTTCTTCTAAATCCCCATTTAAAAACATAGATTTAACATCCATTTGATATGCTTTAACGTTATGAAATCTTGAAAATGCAGGAAACATTCTTATGGCCTCAAGTCTAGCTACAGGTGCAAATGTTTCTTCAAAGTCTATTCATTTCTATTGAGCATATACTTTCCATACAAGTCTTGATTTATTTCTAACTACTTCTCCATATTCATTTAGTTTGTTCTTGAACACTAATTTTGTCCCAATAACATCTTTATCATGAGGTATTGGTACTAATTCACATGTATGGTTATTTTCTATTTTATCAAGTGATTCATCCATTTCCTTAATCCAAAATTCCTCTTTGCTTGCTTGACTCACATTTTGAGTTTCAATTGTGTATAGTAAGGCTAGGTAACTAGAAGTTCCAACAAGATTTCTTCTAGTTTGTACTCAAGCTTGCTATTGACCTAGAATTTGAGCTTTCGAATAATTTTTCTGAACATACATTGAAGGAGTCTTTTCTAATGTTTCTATGTTTTCATTTCCTTCTTTTATTGCTTCACTAATTCCCTCTCCTACAACATTTTGACTTGTAGTAGGAACATGTTCATCATCTATTGTTGTTTCCTTTTTGGTACCTGTGGATGCTTCATCAATCACAACATCAATGCATTCATCAATATTTTTAATCCTTTTATTATAGCATTTATATCCCTTTCTTCTAGAAGATTATCCAAGAAGGATTCATTCATCATCTCTAGATTCAAACTTTCCTAGCTTATCATCATTATTCTTTATGTAACGTTTTCCTCCAAAAAATCTGAAGTGTTTGACAGTTGGAGGCTTACCAAACCATAGTTCATAAGGAGATTTATCATTGTTTACAAAAACATGAGCATTGTTAAGTATATTCACGGTTGTATGTGCTGATTCTCCCCAAAAGGTTTGAGGTGTTCCAGACTCATCAAGCATGGAACATACCATTTGTTGGATTGTTCTGTTCATTACTTTTTCCACTCCATTTTGTTGAGGATTCTTGTATATAGAAAAGTTTTTTTTGATGCCATGTTGTTCATAGAAATTGAAAAAACTCATATGATATAAACTCTCCGCCTCGATCAAATCTAAGACCTTTTATTTTCAAATCTAACTCATTTTCTAACAAAGCCTTGAATACTTTAAATTTATCAAATGCTTCATCTTCGCATTTAAGTAAGCCAATCCAACACATTCTATTTTCTGGTAGAGAGATGTTGGGCAAGTCATGAATTTCTCCCATTCTGCTTGACTTTTATAATTGACAAATGCTTAGATGTTCCAAACTTTTGTTCAAAAGCCACTTTTCTTCTAATTTTCTTAAGTAACAATGCTCTTGGCCACCTTCCAAGTCATATACATTGCTTGGTGTTCTTGTTCTCTTTATTATGATCTTACCTATATCCAAATTCCAAAGCACACAATTCTTTGATCTAAAACAACCTCATGCCCTTAGTCACCCATTTGATTAACACTAAAAAAGTTACGTCTTAATCTATCAATAAAAAATACATTTCTAGCCTTAACCTCTTTCTTTAACAAAACAATTCCCTTCCCTTTGATAGTAGCAGGTGATTTATTTACAAAGGTTACATTTTTTTATTTTATTTTTTTTCGTGGAAAACGTCCGTAATTTTATTCATATGAAAAAATTACATGTTGTAGATGCTATAATCATATGGAGATGGTTGTCCATGAAAAGGACAAAAATACAATAAAAATCAATATAAATATCAGTAGGCCTATGCTTTTCTGCCCTTTTTCTTGTCCACCCTTCTCCAGCCCTCTAATTCAGGAGTGGGTGAAATTATGGCCAGCTGGTTATCCAATGTGTTCAATGGTAGTTCCTTGTCAGATTTAGATCATTCTGATCCATGAGTTATTTTTATTCCACTTACTTCCAGTTGAGGTTCTTGATGCTGTTGTATATTATTTGGCTCCATATGACCATCAGGGGTAGTTTCATCCTGATTATGTTTCTGTCCCGAGTAAACACCAGTTTCCATTTGGTTCTCTAGAGGTTCTGACTGCAAGTCCTCCTCTTCTTCCATTAGGTCAGTCTGCTACCATCCTTTGGGATCTTTTTGTTGTTTCTTTTTTCCTTTGGAGTCCTTTCTGGTTAGCAGGCAATTGTATTGGAGGTGTCCAGTTTGTAGGCAGCTACGACATCTGAAAGCAGTATTCTCATAGTCGAGCGGTTGAGTCCTCAATGTATTGTTGTAGTTAAATTTGATGTGATCAGGCAAGCCCTGACTTAGGTCCACTTCTACACATATTCTGGAAAATGCGATGATTCCCTTGCTAACTCCGTCTTCATCAATTTTTAGGAATTTCCCCGGGAATTCCCAATGGCTGATAAAAATTTGTAATGCCAAAAGTGTAGAGGGAGGTTATGGATCCTCACCCAAACATGCATTGTGGAAATTTTCATAGCGTTTGCATCAAATTCATCAAACCATGGAGTGATGAAGAGGCCAGCATTGCCCCAAAACCAAGGCCCCTGATTGATAATACTGTCTCGTTCTTGTTCTATGCTAAAGCTAACAATGAAAAATCCCTTTGAGCATAAATGTATATCACAGTTTCTTGACCATGTGGAGTAAATCCAATGATGCAGAGCATCGGATTTTGGCTAGAAACCATTAAATCTACAAATGACAGCATTTTTGGATAGTTCAATGTGTAGTTCAGTTACCTCTGGTAGATGTACTTGGAGCGTTGGTGATTCCATTTTTTGTTCCACTAAATAGGGACCTGGTAACTCTGGTGCTAGTGCTGATTTATGCTGCATTTTTCCTTTTGCCTTTACTACATCTCAAAAAGAGCCTGTGTTTTCTGGTCTATCTCCATTGTATCCTCCACGTAGTCACAGATTAAGGAAAGTGGTTGAATCATTATTGATACCATATTCCTGAAGTGAGAGGAGATCCTGTAGACTGTGACCAGAGAATATCAGGTTTTGGTATTTGGTGGGTGTCCCAATTTGGTTCTGTATTTCCTTCTTTAGCTCCTATATATTCAGCCCCTTTTTGAGCCTCATATAATGATGGCTTCCCCCAATCTTTTTGACGAAGATTTTAATCCATTCTTCACCCACGCAGTATGAATCAATCACTTTGGAGCCATAATCCATTAATATGGGCGTACTTCCTTCAAACCTCACTGCACCCTAGCTTTTTATATATTTTCCGCTTCCCGCTACTTCGAGATTCCGTTTATTTAGGTCATTTTTTGTGTACTCTATCATAGCGCCAAGATTTATGTGGCCCGCTGTAGTCGGCTCCCTTTTCCATGCATAGGATTTTTCCAGAACAGATTGGAGCCAGCACGTTGTATGACCTTCTTCTCGTATCCATGCTCGCAGCAGCCTATTGGTGAAAAATCTATTGCCAGGGGGTGGCGATTGCAGCACAGGTAGTGGTAAGACAAAAACAAATCTCGACATGTCCGGTGCCGAAGCCATCGTCCAACCGAGTTGTGGCAAGAGAAATCATGATAGATGCTCAGGCAAAGTAAACAGGAGGACATTGCCCCTGTCGAGAAGTCTGAGTGCACGCAGGTTTTGGCCAAAGAAACCCATTTTGTAAATGAATAAAATGAAATGTTACCTCTTCTAGACGTGGTTCTTTTCCGAGGAGAGAGGGAACACCTACCGAATTGCGACCACCTTCGAGCGATCGATTGTGAGCTTGGGGCATGGTCCCTGCAAACAAAAAGGGAGCATTCGCCATTGATGGTTGCTGGGCTCAACTCCCGCCTCTTTCGTCCACTTCTTACAAAGGTTACGTTATTTTCTTTCTTCATTTCATTAAAAGACATAAACTTGTCTTTGTCACCTATCATATGATTTGAACATCTGTTGTCAATGTACCACATATTTTCTTGATCTCTTGCATACAAAGCTAGACCACAATTTTCAGATTCTATGGTTTTCTTTTCCCATACCTTGGGTGTTATCAACTTTTGTTCATGATAATGGGATGGTCTCATTCTTCTTCTACATTCAGTTTCTTTACACCGAAATTTATTAAAAAAAAAACGTTTTGTTTCAGCTTGAAGAGGTGAGAAAACATTATAAGAGTATTTTGTTGACCTAAACTCATTTTTTTGTTTTTTTCTTCTCTAGTTATAATAGTTTTATAAGTGAGACACTGAAAAACTTTATGAACAAAATTATGACAGGCAAAGTATTTACCATTGAAGTAGGAGTACTTGGGAGTATAGTACATTTTTTAGTAGATTCCCCTTTGATTGTTGTTATAGCTCCAAATCTCACTCTTATGGTTTGTGATGCTGCACTTATGGCCTAGGGCAACCCCTCCTTCCAGACCTGGTCCAAAAATTTAAAAAACAGTGTTTTATTCCCTATACGCGACTTTGCCCTGTGTTAAATGCGTGTACACGCGGGCCTGTCATACCCAACCCGCGTGTATCTATTAAAACACTTAAAAAAAATATAATTTCCTCTTTTTCGGGCGGTGATCGCGGGTTTACCTGCTGGATCACCTGCTAGTGCCCGTGGCCCAACTGTTCCCAACCAACTCCTAACTAAAAAACTACTTTGGAGAGGGTATAAAAAGACATCAAAGGGAAGGCCAAAGGGAGAGAGAGAGGAGAGCAAGATTATTATGCTGAGATTTTTCCCTTAGACCAGGTCTGAAGTCCTTGGTGCATTCTGCACTTCCCCCATTTTGCATAGGAAACCCTTGTTTCCATGTGTATTGGTGATCATTCATCCTTGACATCATCATTGAGTAAGACTTGGAAGGAGCTCTTGTTGGAGGCTGGAGGCTGGAACGAATCCGGGAGGAAGCTTGCTTGGAGCCTGCTGAAGGTGTTCAGGTGATATCTTTCCGATATATGTACTTTATTTGCCTTTATATATAAAGAAACACGTCTTTGTTCCCGAATAATCTTTCTTTATGCTTATGAGATTCTTGTGTTGAATTCTTATGAAAGTGGTTACTTAAAGACTTTTTATAACTAACTTTATAGCATAAAGATGATTTATATATAAACTTCTATACATGTACTGTTGTGTTCTTTGATTTGTTTGTCTTGCAGGTCAAAGAAAGAAGAAGGGAACTCCAAGAAGGGTTTGCAACCTAACGGTCTTCTCGAACGTAGGACCTTAGGTATGTACCCTAAACATTAGGATTTGCTTAAAAGTAAAAAAGATGGCTGTGTGTGTGTGTTTCTTTGAATAAGCAATTTTCAGTCTGGTAGAGTCTTAGCCCAAAGGACCCTAGGGGTACTTTCCCTTCAACCAGAATTGGCGACTCCACTGGGGACAACACTCTTGTTGTTCCTAGTTTGGGTAGTCCTCAAGCCAATCAAGGCTCAGTCCCTCTGTTTGTTGGTTCTGACTGTCTGATATTTTCTTGAACTCCAAGCTTTTCCAGTTTTTCAGTTTGTGTTTTTTTTATTTTTCTTGAAAGACTTCAGATACGCACTTTTTCTGGATTACAGAAGCGTATATACGCAAGTTGCACTAAGTAAACCCGCGTATACGCAGGTTTCCTTAGTTACAGTCGCGTATACACGCATTCTGCAAGTAATTGCAGGCGCGTATATCACATAATTTTCAAGATTTATAATTTTTCTTTTGCTGAATGTTTGTCTGGTGGTTTGGGTCAGTTTAAAACAGTCAATTTCCAGTGACAGTTCTCTGTTTAACAGGGGGCATCTTGTTTCGAACTCTCTCTAGTTATAAGGAGTGCTTGTCTTGTTTTTCGTTGATTGCAAGCGTCATTGATTTTTGACACACAAGATTTCTGTTTAAGAATCTTGATTGCTCTGTTTCGGTAGAGTGGGAAGATTGTCTTCACATCTTTGTGTCCATTTTGTTTTCATGACATTTGTGTTTGCTTAACGAAATCATTTATATGACCATTTACTCCTTTGTTTCGGGAAATTTGTTTGTTACCAGTTTCTTGAAACTTGTCTTTTGATATTTTGGACTTTCATTGCTGCTTTTGATTGTCAAAAGCGTTTTCGAACACATTTTATTTTTGTTGAGTTTTCATCATTTGAAAGGTGTCAATTCACAAAAGTGTTTGGTGGCTTGTTTGTCAATCATTAGTGTCAGTATTTTTGAGAGTTTTCCTTTGAAAAAGACTTTTTGGTTTGATTGAAAGAAAATCTTTTGAAAGTTTTTGAGTTTCGCTTTCTTAAACTTGCTTCTCATTTGATTTCCTTTTTTGCGAAGTGAAAGTGCTTTGTTTTTATCTTAAAACTTGTTTTTATTGTTTGGACGAAATGATTAGTAACAAATCATCTTCTATCTAAGCATTTCAGTGGCAAGACAAAATTTGGTAAAGCAGCAACTTTCCTTCTTTGTTTTTAGAGTAGTCTTTGAATCGTGCATCCACATTTAGTTCTTGCATTAGGGTAAGATTTGCATCTCTTTTTAGGCATATTTAGTTTTGTTAGTTTTTGTGTGTGTGGAGTCTGAAAAGAAAAAGGAAAAATATTTTTTTTATATTACAAGTGCCTTCTGAACCTCATAGAAATTGCTATTCATCGAAAACAAAAGTGCATATGCATGTAGCTAAGTTTTATTAATTTCTTTTGCGTCCATAAAACACCACAAGTTTCACCTCCATTACCTTTGACTTAAAGAACAGCCTAATAAAATCAAGCGCTTAATTAAAATCCACTAGAACTTTTTGTTTTAGTTATTACACCAACAAGTTTAGGATTTTAGGGCCTTGGATTAGGCGAGTGGAGAGTTAACTCTCCAAGGCCACACAAAACGTCAAACATAAGAGTCTGATTAAAGAGAGTAAATCCAATAGCGTTAGGAAGACCAGGAAAGCTCTGGATCTGGGAGTTAAGCACGAGGGTCTGTGAAGACAGGGAAGAGAGATACCCCCTCTCCTACTTGTCCGAACTTACCTCACGACTGTTCCGCCTGGCTTCTGCGACGAGTTGGTACCCATAGTTGCCTCTCCTAGGGATCTGCATAGGTGGCTGTGGAGGGGAATCCCGTGGCACCTGAGGTCGACGTTGTATCACTCTCGACAGTACTTCCGGAGGGCACCCTTGCGAAGCTTGGGGGCTTGCACTGGCGCAGACTGTTTTTAGGAGGTCAGCGTAACTTCCTCTGATACCTTCGCTGATAGGACTGGGCCCTCATCATCCCAGACTATCCTCGGAAGGCCCTTTGATTCACTTTCTCGTATTTTGGTGTCCGGTCTCAATCACCCGGAGCGGAAATACTTGAAAGTTGTTTGACTGGCTGTATCTTTAGGAACTTTATACTGTGTGCTCTGTGCTCCTAGTCGGCTTAGCTTTTAATTTTTTGAGTCTTTAGTTAGATCTTAACAAAAAATTCAAAGTGGCTGACCGGTCTCCAAGACGGTCTCGAAGACTTCGTGGTCTCTCGCCACCTAGTTTAGAGCCTTCTCCTAGAAGGCGCAGAGGGAATACTACCGGTGGGGTCCGTCCCACGCTGGTTGACGCATCGGGGATTGATCCTCCTCTCGGGGATATTAGCGGCCAAGCAAGGCCTGGTACTTTTGAACAAGAGAGGGACACTCCAGTCTTTTCTCAAGTTCGCTTTCAAGCGGAGAATAACGTAGAGGTAGAAGAACTTTCAGAATCATTAGTGATTCCAAATTCTCCACTACCATCTAGTTATCCAGACGTATTGCAATACGTTGGGCCTCCATTATATAGACCAGCGAGTCCAGGTTACGCTACGCGCTTACCATTTATAATCACTACTGGAAGCATGGCTTCCACGAGCACTGCGACTATGCAGACCCCAACATCGGTGCAAGGGGGAGGAACCATTTCCATCCCCTCCGCTTCCTTATTCGGATCGTTTGCTAGCACATCTTTGGTTGGGTCTACCTCCATTCCGTCCACGAGTGGAAATGCCCAAACCAATGCTTTTAGTACTGGTTCCTTCCTTTTTGGCACCCAATCACAGGGTATTCCGTCAGTTCCGTTCAGTGCCGCTACGTCCATGATGGGCGGATCGGCTTCATTTCAGGGTTTTCCTTTTGGAAGTGGTCATATCCCACATTCCAACCCAACGGTAGGATCCATGCCTTTTTCTTCAATAGGACAAAGCAGCAATCCTTTCCAAGGTTGGGTACTTTATTACCCAACTGGTCAGTTGATGACATCGAGAGGTGTGTGTATCGGTCCTGCTTCAAACAATATGGCCGAGTATACAGCCGTTATCAATTTACTATCCGAGGCAATCTCTTATGGGATCGACTCGTTGGTAGTGTATCTTGATTCTCAATTGATAGTGTCTCAGTTAAATAACATTTATCGGGTTAGAGATCCATCATTATATCGCCAATATTTAAGGGTGAGGTTGTTGCAAAGATCATTTATTTACATTAATTATTTGCACATTCCAAGATCTCAAAATTGGTTAGCTGATTCTATCGCTAATCAAGCATTAGACTGGCATATCAATCATTCATCATCATAAAATCATGCATCAAAAAGTCAAACTGTATATATATATATATATCGCAAAGCGTCTCGAGTGTACATATGTGTGTCCAAAATATACAAAATTGGGACTCAAATGCCCATAATCATGTCAGGCATATCTAATGCCTCGGCTCTGGATGAGCAGCTAAATAACTAACTATAGCAGTGGCCACGCACCGAAAGACGCGAACCCAGTCACGTGGCATCCCAACCACATGACGCTGCATATCTCGAGGAAGGTCCTCTATCTCGGCCATCGGTACTTGGTAGCTCAATCTCGCCAAGTGTCGCTGGACGTTGTTGAGGGTCCTTTCCGCATTCGCAGCCTCCTCTTCGGCTCCTCGGCCACGCCGTCCATGCCGTGGGAATCCATCTGGTCGCACGGGCCCAATGTCTGGAACATGATCATCATATCAGTCATTTGAATCTCATCAAAAAAAAATATATATTTTTCAAAGTTCATCATTATACTTGAAAAATCCTAAAAATCAAAAAATCTTACCGATCTCGCCCCATGCTACATCTGGTGGCAACACTAAGTTAGGATCTCCTCGGAAATCCAGTCCAGCATAGGGGTAGTCGTCTATGGCAATGATCTGTTGCTCCCACCAAGCAAAAAAGTCGTCGTCGAATGCATTCCTGGGCACTTCCCCACCCCCCAGACGTTTCATCAAGTCAGCTCACCGGCCCATGCGTGGATCACGTGGACTACTGATGGGAACTGCTACCCTGGGGCGGAGTGCGGGAACCTTCTCGAAGAAAAAAGTACATAAAATGGTTCCGTACCCAAAGTTCTTGGTCTGTCCCCTCCTGATAGAAGCAAGCTGCTCCTTCATGTTGGCAAGTAGAGGAGTACACCAGTCAAACACCGTGGTGAGACAGTCCACTGCTACGCTCATGTTTACCCGTGATGCCTGATGTAGCGAAGATGATCTGTTCACTCGAGCTATGGTGAACAAGATTATCCGCAGTGAGAAACTCGCCACGTGTGGGATCGAGATCTGACTCCCGACCTTCCGATGACCTGGGCAGTAAAGTTGTACATAGTCGTCTACACTGAGACTATTCCGGGTCCTGCCCCGGGAGTGTACTACCTCTCCCCTTCGGGAAAGGCCCGTGATGAAATATATATCTTCCACTTCTATCCTGAGTGGCATCTGATCAATCATAAAAGCTTCTTCCTCGACATCCCAATAATCAATAAGTCTCTCGAGCAGACGCACATTTGCTTTCATATTCGGCAACTTGAAGAATTTTAACAATCCGCATCCCCGTAAGGCATCTAATGCCTCATCATTGTCCATAACTTCATTATCTACAGCTGAGTGCTCTCTTTCACGCCATGTGAGAGTCATCCTGGAAGAAAAAATCATTTTCATCCATTAGTTTTATGTATAAAAATTTTTCGCTGCGCACACGCGGTTTACCCTATACACAGTCGCGTGTAGGGCCGTCGTATACGCGATTTATATACATCCAACCTGCGTGTACGCCGCAGAGCGATTTTTTGCAAAAATCTAACGGTGAAACATTAATTAAACTTCCTAAAAACTATCACAATTGATTGCAAGACAAGTTTAGTGCTTACCTGGAAGTTTTCGGCAAGTTTGAACGGTGGAATAAGTCACGGGGAAAGTTTGCTCCTTTTGCTCCACAATTTGCTCTCCAAGTCAAACGGTGAAAATGGTAAGTCCAAAATTTCTTTTTATAAGTTTTGAAAATGAAAAATTTTTTCAAAATTTTATTTTGTTTGGTTTCATGTCACTTTTAACTTGGGAGCTTGGAATGTCGAGATTGAGTTGTTTTTCAGGACATTTTTGGACATTTTTCGACGGTTCGAGACGGTTCCGTGACTGCTGACCCGTCATGGCAGGTATCGTGTTCTCACTGGCATATAGGTTAGGGACACCATTTTTCCGTTGCATTATGCATACTAGCCTCCATTTGACCGATACATCTGCCGTAGGGTCGACCCCATCATGTTATGGTTCGCAAGCCATTTTCACTCGCCGATTCTTTAAATCATGACATGATGGTAGAGCCATCCTTTTACATGGGCATCCTAGTTAGCACCTCACTGACATTTGTTGCCCATGCTGCTTCGTTTTGAGTAGGCTTGGGAGTCCTCTGTAGTCCCACCATGACTTATGCGTTGAAGACTCATTCTTCTTTGCTTCTTCGTTTCGTTCTGGCCTTATACCCCAGAGGCTCCTATGTGTGTTGAGTTGTACTTCTGCATTGCATGTTGACCATTTGCACCTTTTGGCCTATAGCCGGCTTCACTTGGACTCGTGTTTAAGCCCACTTTTGACCATGACGTCTGCAAAATCAACCTTGCATACCCTTGACCTCTGCAGCTTGACATACCCAGACCCGTGGAAGGGACATACCTCTGAGTGTCACTGACCAGTTTTTCACCTCCCTGCATTGAGCATAGGAACGTTCCTTTCCCAGGAACTAGATCATCTGTTTCACCGACACTCGTTCTTTCCACTGTACCATAGCATTCTTTTATTCTTTTTACGGCTTATCAGAAAAAGACAAAAAAAATTAAATATTCCAAAAAGAGCGGGAACAGGGACATTATTTCCATTTATTGTTGGCAGCTAGAGTTAGTCATGTCGCCCTTGAACAAAGCACTCAAAACAAAGTCTCCTCCGCATGGGTGGGATTTAGTTTGACTTAGGTAAGCCATAGCCTTGTTATCGAGTCAGTTCTCCCCCGATTGGTTATCTCTTCCAATCATATGGAGGGTTCGTTTGTGCCTCCTGCATGACGAACTTATACAGATTCATTATATGCTACCACATAGTCACATTGAGTCGTGCTTTTGTTCAAGGGAAGTTAGCCTGAGTCGGCCTTTCTGCGGTGTCTCTTGACTCATTTTTCAGTCGGCCATCCCTGGTTGTCAATGTCATGTCTATCATCACATCAGTTATATTGGTCCTTCACTCGTGCCGGTTTGAGAAGGTCCCCATTGACTTCTTGCTGGCGGGTCTTGTCCTTATCGACGACGACACATTGCTCTGAGGGCAGACCTAGAGACCGCACCCTGGCCCTATTTTCATTATTGATAGGTCACCTTGTGCTCAGCATCGATCAGTATCATGGGTCTTTGACTGAGTGGTTTCCCTTGTGTTCGACATCAGCATACATTATCACACATTGGGATTCGTGCAGTACCTTGGTTTCCATTTGACCCTATTGGTGGATACCTCGCCTCTGTGTCAGCTTTCATTATTGGTTGGTTCAGAGGGTTTCTGCAGTGCGCTAGCCACATCTTGTGTACGCCGGAAACGTACTTCGGTTGGGTTACTACATCTTTTTCGTCCGATTCCTTCCACATTATTGGCCTACGGGTTACACTCGCGCTAGATTGATGGAGGATGCCTTAATGCCTTCCTTCTAGGGGATCTTTCCCTATCGACTCCGACTCATTGCTCTGGGGCAAAGATCTAGAGTCCATTTGGCAGTACCTTGGGGTTTGCAGTCATTAGTGGCAGATTCCTCGCTATCGACAGTGGGAAACCATCATTGTCTCCTGATTGATAGATTCTTACAGGTGTTCGACTTCAGCTCATCTATTCACACTTGTTAGATTGTACTGGGTACCTTGACGCTCATTATCATTATCGGTGAGTAGTCTCGCGTTTGTTAACGGTATACATCAATGACCGGTAATCAAACGATTTCTCACATGGTCGACTTCAGATCATTTATTCCCATGGTGTAGAAATGTACCACGGCGGTCGGTGAAGACCTCAGGTTGTATCAGCATTCATTGGTTCACTTGACAGTTGCTCCTGTTGCTGCTCGTTGATACCACTCCACCTTGTATGTTGCAGTCAGTTATGGCGACATTCTATATGCTGGCACCTGAGTTTACAGTGTAGTACCATCCTATTCCATCATGTTCAGTTGGTACCTTATGGGATCAGTCTTTGATTTCAGTGATCCGTTGCATCTTTCAGCATCATTGACAGTTTTATATGTGATATTCAGACATGTACTTACTTATTATGATCAGATGATCCATTATGTATTTTACAGTCATTTATACTTGTATACTTAGTGGATCCGCTTGTACTTGATATGCGGACATGCTTTACTTTTCCTGAGCATGGGTATGCCCGCCTCAGACAGTGTTTCTTTCTGATCTCCTTTCGGTGGCTTGGCAGGCTGAATTCTGGTGAAGTCCTCCTCGGTTTTTCGGCAGAGTTCCTTTCCTTGTACTTACTTAATATATTTCGGCCATCATGTTCCCCTTCTGACCTCATACATTAGGGGGCATCTGTTATAGCTCCAAATCTCACTCTTATGGTTTGTGATGCTGCACTTATGGCCTAGGGCAACCCCTCCTTCCAGACCTGGTCCAAAAATTTAAAAAACAGTGTTTTATTCCCTATACGCGACTTTGCCCTGTGTTAAACGTGTGTACACGCGGGTCTGTCATACCCAACCCGCGTGTATCTATTAAAACACTTAAAAAAAATATAATTTCCTCTTTTTCGGGCGGTGATCGCGGGTTTACCTGCTGGATCACCTGTTAGTGCCCGTGGCCCAACTGTTCCCAACCAACTCCTAACTAAAAAACTACTTTGGAGAGGGTATAAAAAGACATCAAAGGGAAGGCCAAAGGGAGAGAGAGAGGAGAGCAAGATTATTATGCTGAGATTTTTCCCTTAGACCAGGTCTGAAGTCCTTGGTGCATTCTGCACTTCCCCCATTTTGCATAGGAAACCCTTGTTTCCATGTGTATTGGTGATCATTCATCCTTGACATCATCATTGAGTAAGACTTGGAAGGAGCTCTTGTTGGAGGCTGGAGGCTGGAACGAATCCGGGAGGAAGCTTGCTTGGAGCCTGCTGAAGGTGTTCAGGTGATATCTTTCCGATATATGTACTTTATTTGCCTTTATATATAAAGAAACACGTCTTTGTTCCCGAATAATCTTTCTTTATGCTTATGAGATTCTTGTGTTGAATTCTTATGAAAGTGGTTACTTAAAGACTTTTTATAACTAACTTTATAGCATAAAGATGATTTATATATAAACTTCTATACATGTACTGTTGTGTTCTTTGATTTGTTTGTCTTGCAGGTCAAAGAAAGAAGAAGGGAACTCCAAGAAGGGTTTGCACCCTAACGGTCTTCTCGAACGTAGGACCTTAGGTATGTACCCTAAACATTAGGATTTGCTTAAAAGTAAAAAAGATGGCTGTGTGTGTGTGTTTCTTTGAATAAGCAATTTTCAGTCTGGTAGAGTCTTAGCCCAAAGGACCCTAGGGGTACTTTCCCTTCAACCAATTGTGATAAGGTTGTTTTTCTTGAGAGATATTTGATCCATCATTCCTTTTTTGAGAGCTAAAATTCTGATGATTTCTTCCCCTCACTCCATTGAGATAGTTTCCTATACCTGTTTCAAGAGATTTTATAGTCTTTGATGATTCACCATTGTATCCAAGAACTATCTTTATTAGAGGAGAGTGTTGTACATTGATGGATTCTTCTATAGTTTTAGATCCTTTAGAAAATCTAATATTTAGAGATATTGTTTTCTCGAGTTCCTTTCTTAGACCCACTATTTCATGTTCTAGCCTTTCATTGTGCCTTTCTTTCTATAGAATTTGTTTCTGCAAAACTTCTTCAGCTAATTTAGCTTATTCCAAATGGATTTCTAACTGAGTTAGTTATTCAATGAGAGTCTCTCTTTCCTCTAGACAATCCATAAAAACAACATCAAATTCATCTATTTCTCTTCAAATTCCATAAGTAATTGCTATTCTTTATCAGATTCAACATCTTCATTATTTGAAGAATAATCACTATCTTCATGTGTGTAAACATGTTTCTTGTTATCAAACCTTCCTCTAACATTCACTTTTGATGAATTGTATCCTTTCTCATGATTTTATTTATAAGGGAATTTAGCCACGTAGTGAGCTACTCCTCCATGACAAAATCATTTGAAAGGATGTTTACCTCTAAACTTTCCAGTTCCTACTTGGAGTTTCTTTACAAAATTCGCTTCTTCTTCATCTAATATGTAACTTGTTTCCTCAAGATCCTCCTTTTCCTTTCCTTTATAAGTATCTTTGAATGTTGCTTCTCTGATATCTAATGGACCCCATTTTATCATTTCATAAGTTGTTAAGATCCCATGGAGCTCTTTAATAGTGAGGTTCTTCAAATACTAGATTTCTTCATTGGCAGAAACTTTTGAAATTAATTTTGGGTTTAGAGATCTTAGAATTTTCTCAACAAGCATCGAATCTTTTACTTCATCACCAAGGTTTCTCATTGAGTTAATGATCTCATCTACCCCAAGGAAAAAATTTCCAATTCTTTCATCATTATGCATTTTGATATTCTCGTATTGAATTCTAAATGTTTGAAGTTTGGCGTTCTTTACCTTAGTGTCACGTTCATAGGTTTGGATTATCTTAGTTAATATAGCTTTTGTGGTATTCAGCTACATCACCTTCACAAATTATAATTCTGTTAGGCTTCCTAAGAGAGCGTTGATGACCTTTGCATTGGTCTCATATTTTTTCTTCCTTGCATCATTTGTTGGGATGGAGGATGGATACTGGTAGCCTCCTTCAACTATTTCCCAAACATGAGCCCTAAGTGACTGCAAATATGCTCTCATTCTAACTTTCTAGTAAACCAAGTTCCTTCCATTAAACAATGGTGGTCAGATAGAAGATAGTCCCTGTTGATTGCTCATATTGATGAATCTCCCTTCAACCGATACAAATTCTTCTAAAGGACCTGCTCTGATACCAATTATTAGGAAAAATACCAAGAGGGGTGGTGCGGTGAATTATTATTTTACTCACTTAGAATTTCCAATTCCTTATTCTGATTTGTCTATGCTACTTCTATAAATGAAACTAGTGTATGTATGTGAATCTTATTAAGGAAACCCATGTATATCTAGATAGCTAATATGTTCAACTTTAATCATTTCATCATTATTCATCAATTAAGAAGTAATCATGAGTAGAAAGAAGAAAAAATATTATCAATGCACAAGAATCATATCAACACGCATGAACACCAATATTTATAGGAGGAAACTAAATGTGGGAGAAAACTACCACTATTGTCATCTATGTCTTATCATTTTATTAAAATAAAAAATTCTTACAATCTTGTACTAGTGTAGACTCTAACCAGTACACAGGAACCCACCTGCAAAAGGCTACAACCTTATCTCCTTTTCCAGCACCTACTCGAAGGGAGCTCCACCCCACTGAACTTGTTTACTGGATATTACCGGAAGCATGGACCACATTTCATAATATTTAATACTGTATCCACTTTCATCATTAAGTATAAACCATGTAATAATTCTAAAATGAATCACTCAATCAAATCACCAAAGAACTAAACCAACTAAAGCTTAATCAGCCAATGCAACTAGATCAAACCAATGCATATTAGATTAAATAAATGTATAACCATTCATAAGTATACCCTACCGTGTATTGTTCATCACAAAAACCAAATGTTTTCACTACAAACCCTAAAATCAAACATATGTTAGAATGTATATGCTATTGTTCTGAATCATACCCGTGTATGTATGTGCTTCCCTTGGAGAAGACCTGTGTACAAATCTCAAATTAATGATACCTGAATATGAATAATTATAACACTAAATCAGTCACCCAGACTTATACTGAATCCATTAGAGATCAATTAATCAAATGCAGATCACCATACAATAGCATCATCATTAATCAACATTCCATTCCATAACCAAATCAACCCAACCAGTACTTTCAAAGACATATTATTATGAGAGGGTCATCAGTGATAGACAACAAAATGTTGGCATTTTGGCACAGGTGTGGCGCTACGGTACAGGTGTTGTCCTTGATGGCAACTCTCTTTGATGACAGATCTCAACTACAAGAATGAAGAGAAATTTCGTATACGCAGGTTCATTAAGCCCAAGTTGCGTATACACGTCGGTACGCTATATACTAAGTCGCGGATACGCAGGCTCGCTATATACGAAGTCGTGTATACACGCAGTTTCATGAACAGAAAAGAGCGTACATGTCGAGAAGCTTCCCTTGGTCCGTGGTAGTTAGTCCTCGGTACTTGAGCCTATGTTTTTGGACCAAAGTATCTCGACAGTCGTGTTGATCCCGAGTTTTGAAGTTGATGGTATTGTATTACTATGGTTTTGGACCGTGGTATTGAGAAGGGCCTAAGGCTATATAAGGAGAAGAAGATCATTAGGCAAGTGCACTGAAAAAGTCTTGAATATCTGATAAACAAAGAGATCTAGTATGCAGGTTTTGGGTTGCTTGATCTAAGCTAAGGAGAGATCACACCGATTGATGGAAGACTAGATCTAAGGATAGATCGGGATCAAACGGTTTGAAATGAACTATCGGTATATGGTTGATTACGCATATTTTTAGATCTGCATACTGACGCAATGTTATGTTCTGGGTATGACTGATGTCTGGTATAGCTGCAAGTTATGAAAAATTATTTTTAGATCTGTACGCAGGTTGTCTTTGGTAAAAGCGCATGTATACGCGGGTTGGTTTCATTGAAGTAGCGTATATCTTTTGAATCTTAATTTTTGGGGTTGCAGTTGGGTCTGACTGTTATTGCAGAGTTCTATAGTCTGCTCTGTGTTCTGGTGACTGGGTGTTGACAGGGTTTCAGTGGTTCAGTGATTCAAAGATTGATGATGCTAGTATTGGTTGTTTTTTGCTTCAATGATTTGTTATGAAAAGTGAATGAATCGTGGTCTTCAGATTGTAATGTTGTGCTTCAAGAGTATCCAGTCTGAAAATTGATGAAAAGTGGTACCTGAAGGAAAGAAGATTGTAGGCCAGCACCTACGTACTAGTATCTTAGCTAGTACAAGAGCAAAGGGGGTTGGAGCTCCCTTCCAGGAGAGTTTGGAAAACGAGAGAAGGTTGTAGCCTTCTGCAGGTTGTAGCCTGCGTACTGGTATAAGGCTGCACCAGTACAAAATATTGTAAACTGAAGTTTCTTATTAAAGAAAGATAGAGACGACTTGCAGCAGGTGGTTTTCACCCACATTGGGTTTCCACCTTATATCATGGTGTTCATGTGTGTGGCTTTTGTGTGATGATCTGTTCTGTTATACTGCACCTGTTTACTTTTAATATGGTTAATAATGTTATGATGCATTTACTGAAGATAAACTAACTGAATCATAAGATTTCTGGTTATACGCTGGTTGCTTTAGACACAGTAGCGTGTACACGCTGGTTCACTTAACTGAAGTAGCGTATATGTTTCTAAGTATTGAAAAAGTTTTATTGATCTGATAATACTGATTCACCCCCCCCCCTCTCAGTATTATTTCCAACAATTGGTATCGGAGCCAGGTCCTTCAGAGAAGCTTGATCGCTTGAAGGTAGATCGTTCATCATGAGCAACTACGAGAGAGAAGCATCAATCAGGCCACCAGTTTTTGATGGGACAAACTTCAATTATTGGAAGGTAAGAGTTACTGCCTATCTTCAATCTCTTGGTACAGAAGTTTGGGACATCGTAGAGACAGGCTACACCTTTCCTTCAGCTACTCCTACAGATCCAGCCGAGAAAAAGAAATATGAAACAAATGCGAAAGCAGTCAGTACTCTATTAGGATGTATATCCCAATCGGAATTCATGAAGGTAATGCACTATAAATCCGCAAAAGAAATATGGGACAAAATTGTCACGAGCTATGAAGGAGATGAACAGGTAAAGCATGCTAAACTTCAAACTCTCAGGATTAAGTATGAGACTCTCAGAATGTATAATGATGAAATGGTGGCTAACTATTTCCTTAGGGTAGATGAGATTGTTAATTGCATGAAAAACTTGGGTGAAGAAATAAAAGAGGCTATTGTGGTTGAAAAGGTTCTAAGATCATTGTCCCCCAAATTTGAATCTAAAGTGTCTGCAATAGAAGAAAAGGAAAATCTACGAATTCTTACTATGTCTTAGCTTCACGTAATTCTAACTACTTATGAAATGAGAAAAGGAGGTCCATCAGACAAAAGAGAAGCTGCTTTCAAGGCTTCAGGCAAAGAAGATTATTATGAAGCAAGTCACGTGCCAGAAGATGAAGAAGAAGAATCAAATTTTGTCAGAAATCTTCAAAGGGGTTCTGGAAGGTTCAGAGGTAAGTTACCTTTTAAATGCTTTGCTTGTGGAAGAGTAGGTCATTATGATGCCAAATGCCCTCACAAAGATAAGAATGACAAGGGAAAGGAACCTGTTAAATGGAACAAGAAACAAAATGAAAAGAAGAAAATCTATTACACTCATGAAGATAGTGATGGTCTTTCAAATAGTGACAAAGATGAACAGGGTAATATATATAAACTTTTAATGGCTTTTGAAGATGATGACTACATGGATGCTATAGATGTAGAAGGCTTTTGTGAAGAAATGAATAATCTCAAAGTTTGCTTAGAAGAGAAAAATGCTATTATTGATTCTCTACAATGTCAACTGGCGGAAAAGGAAAAACATCTTGAAAAATTGGAATGTGAGATTGTTTGTCTTAGAAAGGAGATTGAGAAAACAAAAGCGATTAATCTTAAATTTGTTAAAGGATCTGAAACCTTGGATGAGATTATCAATGTGCAGCGTTCTCCTCTGATCAAGACAGGTCTGGGATATAATGGAGAAACATCTCAAGCTTCTACCTCTAAAAGTTATCTTGATGCAGCAAGGAGGAGCGAGCAAAGACCAAATAAAAGTCATCAGGTGAATCAGGGACAGTTTACCTCAAGAACAAAGAAAGACTATCAAGAAATTCGGGGACAAGCTGCCATAAGGACAAACGGAAGCTACAATCAGCCACAGGTAAAATCTTCCCAATTTGCCCCAAGAATGGATGTCAATAGAAGCTACAATCGGTTGGATGATAGATCTGATTATCGCAGAAATTTCTTTAATGGCCAATGTTTTTCTTGCCATAACTTCGGTCACAAAGCAGCTCAATGTGTTGCCTACAAGACAATCATGACTAGAGAAGCTCAAAAGCAAAGAAGTATGACTGGAACCATGAAAAGGACTTATAACAACTTTTCGGTTCTTGAAAATGAAGTTGAATGCTCTATTTGTAATAACTTTGGTCATGAAGACTTTGAATGCAGGAGCAGGTTCTGGAAGACAACTCAGAAGGAACAAACCTCAAATGTCAAAACATGGAGAATAAAGGAACCACAACCAGAAAGATGTGGGATAGCCTTTTATGCAGAAGGTCAAGAAAGTCTATGGTACATTGACAGTGGATGTTCGAAGCATATGATAGGGGACAAAGAAAAACTTGAATCATATACCACATTAGAAAAGGGAAAGAAAGTTTCCTTTGGAAACGATATCTCTGCAGCCATAAACGGAAAAGGCGTTGCTCCGTTGAAAGAGAAGGTCAAAGCGGGAAATGTTTTGTATGTTGATGGATTGAAGCATAATCTTCTGAGTGTCAATCAGATGTGCGATCAAGGAACGGAGGTAATATTTAGATCAAATGGATGTTGTGTTCGTGATCTTGATACAGGTGAAACAGTGATCAAAGGAAGAAGGACTCCAAATAATCTATACATATTTGAAGAAAGACAACAACAATGCTATTTGAGCAAGAATGATGAACACTGGCTATGGCATCGGAGGTTGGGGCATCTAAGCTTTCCACAAATAAGGAAAGCATGCAAATATCAGGCAGTTCGTGACCTTCCAGATATCAAAATTCCAGACAACACCATATGCAAATCATGTCAATTTGGAAAGCAAACCAGAACTAATTTTCCTGAGAAGGAAGGATCAGCTAGCATGCCTCTTGAGCTAGTACATACAGATACATGTGGTCCATTCAGAAAAAGAACACCTCGAGGAGAAGAATATTTGATATTATTCATTGACGATTTCTCCAGGTTTGTCTGGTTAGGACTTATGAAGCACAAAGATGAAGCATTCGAAAAATTCAAATCCTTCAAAGCCTTGGCTGAAAATGAATCAGGACACAAAATTAAGTGCCTCAGATCTGACAGAGGTGGGGAGTTTACCTCGAATGAATTTTTCGATTTCTGTGAAGAACATGGGATAAGAAGAGAATTCTCTACAGCTAGAACTCCTCAGCAAAATGGAGTTGTGGAAAGAATGAACAGAACAATCCAACAAATGGCTCGTGCTATGCTTGATGAGTCAGGTACTCCCGCAACTTTCTGGGGTGAAGCTACACATGCTGCGGTTATTATTCTCAACAAAACAAATGTCCGAGTAAACAGCACTCAAACTCCTCATGAGCTCTGGTGTGGTAAGACTCCTTCGGTGAAGCACTTCAAAATCTTTGGGAGAAAATGTTATATTAAGAATACTGATGAACAACTTGGAAAACTTGAACCAAGAGCAGATGAAGGCATTCTTCTTGGTTATTCTCCACATAGCAAAGCATACAAGTGCTACAATAAAAGACTTGGCAGAATTGTTGACAGTATTGATGTTGTGGTTGATGAGAAGGGATACATTCCTAGGCAAGTTCATCATGAAGACATCGAAGAAGATGAAGGCTATCCTCAAAGACAGAATGATGAAGAAGAACCTCAAGAAGAACCAAAGGAGCAGACAAGAATAGAAGAGAAGACTCCATCCAGATATGTTCAGAAGAATCATCCAGAATCTCAGATTGTGGGGCAGAAAGAAGCAGGAGTACAAACAAGAAGAACAATTGCAGAAGCTTCAAGCTATTTGGCGTTACTCTCTTCCACTGAACCACAAAATGTGAAAGAGGCATGCAAAGATGAATGTTGGGTCAAAGCAATGGATGAAGAACTTGAGCAGATCGAAAAGAATAACACTTGGGAATTGGTTCCTAGACCAAAAGATAAGAATGTCATAGGGACAAAATGGGTCTTCAAAAATAAATTGAATGAAAATGGAGAAGTAATTAGAAACAAGGCCAGACTTGTTTGTAAAGGGTATGCGCAGCAAGAAGGAATAGATTTTGAAGAGACCTTTGCTCCTGTTGCAAGACTTGAGGCCATCCGAATTTTCCTTGCTCTCTCAAGCTTTCAAAACTTCAAGGTATTTCAAATGGACGTGAAATCAGCCTTTCTGAATGGAGACTTAGAAGAAGAAGTATATATTGAGCAGCCAGATGGTTTCATTCTTGGGAATGATCCAAACCTTGTATGCAGATTGAAAAAGGCTCTCTATGGTCTCAAACAAGCTCCAAGGGCTTGGTACTATCATTTGGACAAATATCTTCACCAACAAGGTTTTTCAAAAGGATCAGCAGATAGCAATCTCTATATGAAAGTTGAAAATAACAAATTGCTAATAGTTGTTGTGTATGTAGATGATATTATCTTTGGCAGCAATGAAGAGGCTATGAGTCAAAACTTTGCCTTGGTTATGCAGAAAGAATTTGAAATGTCATTACTTGGAGAATTGACATACTTCCTTGGATTGCAAATCCAACAAAATGAAGGAGGTATTTTCTTGTCTCAAACCAAGTACCTCAAGCAGATCTTGAAGAAGTATGGCATGGAAGATTCAAAGCCAGTTTGTACCCCCATGGTTACAGGATGCAACCTCAGTGCAAATGATGAATCAACAGCAGTTCACCAACCAACTTATAGATCCATGATTGGGAGTTTGCTTTATTTGACAGGTATCTGACCAGATATTATGCATGCAGTAGGAATTGTTGGAAGATTTCAAGCCAACCCAAAGGAAACTCATCTTCAGGCAGTCAAAAGAATCTTCAAGTATCTTCAAGGGACTCAAAACTATGGCTTATGGTATCCTAGAGATACAGATCTCACTCTTCATGCTTACACAGATGCAGATTGGTCCGGAAGTGTGGATGACAGGAAAAGCACAAGTGGTGGTGCTTTCTTCATGGGTTCCAGATTAGTATCTTGGTTCAGCAAGAAACAGAGTTCGATTGCTTTATCTACAGCTGAAGCAGAATATGTGGCTGCGGCATCTTGTTGCACACAACTTCTTTGGATGATGCAGACCTTGCAGGATTTTCAAATCACTTGCAGTCCACCAGTCTCTATCTTATGTGATAATACAAGTGCAATCAACATTTCAAAGAATCCAGTCATGCATTCAAAGACCAAGCACATACCAATCAAGTATCACTTCCTCCGGGAACAAGTGCTTGAAGAAAAGGTCAAGTTGGAGTATGTTTCTTCTAAAGAACAAGTTGTTGATATTCTCACAAAACCACTGCCCAGGGAGACTTTTGAATATCTCAGACAAAAGCTGGGAGTAGTTGATGCTTCATCCTGCTGTTGAAGCTTGTCTATTCTAAAGAAAATTTGGTATACGCAAGTTGTGTAAGGGATATCCGCGTACATACGCTGATTTATGCAGGTTAAGTCGCGTATATGGAGTTCTGAACAGCAAGGGCAGATTCTGGTTGAAGAAGGTCTGAGATGGGTATGACAGAGTCCTTCAGGCACAGTTTCAGGGGGAGCAGCAAGCACAGTTTCAGGGGGAGCAGCTTAAAGTCTAATAAAGCATTGTTGGCATTTAGATGCTTACAACTATTGTTGGTTTCAGGAGAAGGAGCTCAGAAGGAAATCCTGGTTACTGATCGAAAAAGATGATTATCAGATACTGCTGGTGACTTTCATAAGTCTTGGTCTAGATTTTTCGTCTCTATGTAATGTATCTCTTTTGTGATATCTCTTTTATGATGTCAAGGTCATGTAACGGCCTATGTTGGTTTCCCCACTATGCCTGGGATGAATGATGTAATGTAATTGGTTGTTATATGTAAATTTCTGATGTATCCCCTCTTGGTTGGGGAGTATGGATGTATGTATTGAGTCTTTTGGTGATAGGAAGGTCCTTTATGATGTATAAGTCTTGGTTATTTTTGAAGAACATCTTTTGCAGATCTTGCCTACAGTCAGGGGGAGCATGTTTAGCACAGCAAAGCAGAGATATCAGCATATTCTCAGGGGAAGCACAGCCCTTTTCCCTTGATGACAAAGGGGGAGAATGATTCTAAGGATCTTGGGGTTGCCATCAAGTCCAAAGGGGGAGATTGTTGGCATTTTGGCACAGGTGTGGCGCTACGGTACAGGTGTTGTCCTTGATGGCAACTCTCTTTGATGACAGATCTCAACTACAAGAATGAAGAGAAATTTCGTATACGCAGGTTCATTAAACCCAAGTTGCGTATACACGCCGGTACGCTATATACTAAGTCGCGGATACGCAGGCTCGCTATATACGAAGTCGCGTATACACGCAGTTTCATGAACAGAAAAGAGCGTACATGTCGGAAGCTTCCCTTGGTCCGTGGTAGTTAGTCCTCGGTACTTGAGCCTATGTTTTTGGACCAAAGTATCTCGACAGTCGTGTTGATCCCGAGTTTTGAAGTTGATGGTATTGTATTACTACAGTTTTGGACCGTGGTATTGAGAAGGGCCTAAGGCTATATAAGGAGATGAAGATCATTAGGCAAGTGCACTGAAAAAGTCTTGAACATCTGATGAACAAAGAGATCTAGTATGTAGGTTCTGGGTTGCTTGATCTAAGCTAAGGAGAGATCACACCGATTGATGGAAGACTAGATCTAAGGATAGATCGGGATCAAACGGTTTGAAATGAACTATCGGTATATGGTTGATTACGCATATTTTTAGATCTGCATACTGAAGCAATGTTATGTTCTGGGTATGACTGATGTCTGGTACAACTGCGAGTTATGAAAATTTTTTTTTAGATCTGTACGCAGGTTGTCTTTGGTAAAAGCGCGTGTATACGCGGGTTGGTTTCATTGAAGTAGCGTATATCTTTTGAAGCTTAATTTTTGGGGTTGCAGTTGGGTCTGACTGTTATTGCAGAGTTCTGTAGTCTACTTTGTGTTCTGGTGACTGGGTGTTGACAGGGTTTCAGTGGTTCAGTGATTCAAAGATTGATGATGCTAGTATTGGTTGTTTTGTGCTTCAATGATTTGTTATGAAAAGTGAATTAATCGTGGTCTTCAGATTGTAATGTTGTGCTTTAGGAGTATCCAGTCTGAAAATTGATGAAAAGTGGTACCTGAAGGAAAGAAGATTGTAGGCCAGCACCTACGTACTAGTATCTTAGCTAGTACAAGAGCAAAGGGGGTTGGAGCTCCCTTCCAGGAGAGTTTGGAAAACGAGAGAAGGTTGTAGCCTTCTGCAGGTTGTAGCCTGCATACTGGTATAAGGCTGCACCAGTACAAAAGATTGTAAACTGAAGTTTCTTATTAAAGAAAGATAGAGACGACTTGCAGCAGGTGGTTTTCACCCACATTGGGTTTCCACCTTATATCATGGTGTTCATGTGTGTGGCTTTTTTGTGATGACCTGTTCTGTTATACTGCACCTATTTACTTTTAATATGGTTAATAATGTTCTGATGCATTTACTAAAGATAAACTAACTGAATCATAAGATTTCTGGTTATACGTTGGTTGCTTTAAACACAGTCGCGTGTACACGCTCGTTCACTTAACTAAAGTAGAGTATATGTTTCTGAGTATTGAAAAAGTTTTATTGATCTGATAATACTGATTCACCCCCCCCTCTCAATATTATTTCCAACACAAAAAACACAACATAAATGATCAAATATCATCAACAAGCCATACTACAAAATCCTAACATGTATACATGAATTTTACAAAGCAAATCCATGTATGTACATGCTCACCATTCTTAACACCTTTGTACAGATTCTAAACTTTGGCAGAATATATACATGACTACCTAAAAGTAGACACGTGTATGTATGTGACTTCTCAGAGGAAAACCAACGTACAGATCTGAAATCACTAAATCATACCTTCACTACAACCATAACATCTATTAAACCCAAATCTCGACATACACACCATTACAGTCACACATCATTATACCATCATCATAGATCTATCAAATCATAAATACATTAACTAATATGTATTCATTTCATATCTATCATATCTGATTTATCTCCAAGTTCCCTGGTGCACACCTATTTCAAATCAAATCATTCATAAACAATTAAAAGCTTGCAAACCCATCACCTTGACCTCAATCTCTTTGTATATTATTTTCCTTAGCTAATATCTTAGGTAAATACCTTAGTTATGTTGTAAGTATTCTTTGCCGGGATCAAATGTTAGTTTCCGCTTCCAAATACTATGGGACAATAACATGGTAAATAACCCTGGTATTCATACTACCATGGTGTGAATTTTTTACGTGACTTCTCTTCACCATACCTGCATACGCATGTAATCTTGTTTCATAGGAGCCACGTATACTTTCTCACAATTTATCTTTTCCATCCATCTGTCTCTCAACTAATATTCCTTTGTTCATGTCACCTATAGCATCTACATAACCATCATGTTGACATCTCTATCAAGTAGTTTTCCATCAAGGACAGCAAATTAGCCAAATTTTCCAACAATCAACCACTTTCCCTTTTTTCCAATCCATTTCCTTAGAAATCCAATCAACTACCTACTCAACCATTTCTGAATGTAAATAATAAAAATCTTCAAATACCCATTTATAAATTTAAGGGTCAAAACTTTCAAGCTTGCATGATAGCCCCTCTAGGTCTAGATGATGTCCAACTTAGATATGGTGGGGTATTGCAAAAGAAATCACCACAAGTTCTCGTGCAAGATTTTAGGGAGGATAAAATTCCTAAAACAGAGGCATCTCTTGATCAAGAAAAGACTCCTCCAAAGGAATATGTTCCTACACAAATATATGAGAAACAAATAAATCCAACTCCTACAATTCCTCTAGTAGAACAACCTTATGTTTCCCTACAAAATCATACTTTTCTCGAGAGACTCAAAATTGACAAGGGAATAGAAAGGAATTTTTTTTTTACCTGAGTATGATATGCTAGATGAATTGAAAAATATTTGCATTGAAATTCCTTTTCTTCAGGCTATAAGATGAATACCTATATTTTCGAAAACAATAAAGGTACTGTGCATTAAAAAACCAGGGAGAAAAAGAAAAGATGTTAAAAATATTTAATTGGTAGGAAAGATTCTAGATATTATGATGGGAAAACCAATGTTTGAAAAATATCTAGATCCTGGTAGTCCTATTGTAAATATCTGCATCAATGGTATTGAAATTCCAAATACTTTGACCGATTTAAGTGAAACCATTAATATTACAAGTAAGAAAACTATGGATCAATTAAAGCTTCCCAATCTTCAATATACCCTAACCTTGTTACAATCATCAGATAGATATTTTATCAAAGCTAATGGTATATTAGAGTATGTGTCTCTATATTTATGTACATGGTAGAATCATGTCGATTTTATGATTTCAACTCCCGAGAATAATTTAGGAGGCGATCCATTGATCCTTGGTAGACCTTCACTAGCCATAACTTATGCATCCATAAGTTGTAGATGTGGTGATATATATATTTTTTATGCTAATTCTACTAAGATATTCACATTGTATCCACTTGCTAAAATAATTATTCAAATAGAAAGTGAATTTTAGATTGATGATCATAACGAAGACTTTGAGGAAATTCAACCAATATTTACTTTTTAACAAATATATGAAGAGGATTAATTGATCAACTTGATGAATAATAATGATTCTTTTTCATATTATGAACAAGATCAAAATTTTCAAGAACAATATAATATTGAAAATTTATCAACTCGTCAAATAAATTTACATTCTTTTGGGACCTCTTTAGTAAAAAAATTTCCAGGAAAAACATTAAACAATAATAATAACTTGGATGAATTTCAAAAGAGACAATTGATAAACATATTTACAAAAACATTCTTCTGCATATGCATGAGAATACACTGATATGGGGGGAATTGATCCTAACACATGTATGCATCACATTTACATTTAGGAAAATGTCAAACTAGTTAGAGAACCATAGAGAAGGATGAATCCCAATCTGAGATAATTTGTTAAGGAGGAATTACAAATGTTGCTTAATGTGAATTTGATTTATCTGGTATCAGATAGTCGATGCATCTCACCTTTAGTGATTGTTCCTAAGAAGAATGGAAAATGGAGAGTTTGCATTGATTAAATGGAATTGAACAAGACTAATTTAAAAGATCACTTTCCACTACCTTTCATGGATCAAGTACTATATAAATTAGCATGGAAGAAATACTTTTCATTTCTTGGTGGTTTCAGTGGATATAACCAAATCCAATTGGCACCAGAAGATTGAGATAAAAGAACTTTTACATGTCCATGGGGTACATAGGCTTATAGGGTACTTCCTTTTGGGTTATGTAATGCACTTGCAACATTCCAATGAGAAATTTTAGGTATCTTTTATGATATAATTAATGATTGTGTAGAATTTTACATGGATCATTTCACTATCTATGGAAATACTTTTGAATAAGCTCTTGAAAGATTTGAAAAAATTCTCATTAGATATAAAGAAGAAATTTTCTCATTAATTCATGAGAGATTTTTTATGATGTTTAATGAGGGAATTGCTTTAGGCCACTATATTTGAGGTGATGTAATTAAGGTGGATGTATCTAAGGTAGGGGTAGTTTCTAAAATTTCAGTTCCTACTTGTCAAAGAGATGTTAGAAGTTTTCTTGGTTTTTCCAGATAAAACAATTTATAGAAAAATTCATAAAAATAGCCTCTCCACTCTTTAAAATTATTACAAAAGATTGTGATTTTCTTTGGAATTCCGACTACCATAACACATTTGAATCATTAAAGAAGAAAATTACTGAAGCACCACTTAATAGGACCTAATTGGTCTCTCCCTTTTCACATTTTAACTTATGCTTCAGATACAACTTTAAGAGTTGTGTTGGGACAAAAAGACCTATCTCGTTATGTTATTTGTTACACAAGTAAAAAAATTGACTTCTGCAGAGTTAAATTACACAGTAACAAAAAAGGAGTTTTAGTTGTTGTGCATGCTATTAATAAGTTTCAACACTATATCATTGGTTGTGAAACTTTCATTCATAAAAATCATTTTTCTATTAGATATCTAATAAATAAGCCAATTACTAATGGTAGGATTACTAGATGGTTGTTAATATTACAAGAATTCAATATTACTATTATGGATGGACAAGCAAAGGAAAACACAATCACTGTTTTCCTTTCCTGGATGAAAAATGATAATATTGACACCCCTGTGAAGGATAATTTTCTTGATGAATATATTTTTGCAATGTCTACTAAAACTCCTTGCTTTGTAGATATTACCAATTATTTGGCTATACGAAAGTTACCCCCCCAATTATTAGCCAAAGAAAAGAACAAAGTCATCAAATCATGTGCATTTTACTCATGGATAGAGGAAAAATTGCACCAAAATGGACCTAATATGATCATCCAGAGATGCATTCGAGAGGATGAAGTAATAGAGACATTAAACGATGGGGTCTCCTGGATGCTTCTATTCAATCTATTTCACGTCCAGTTCTCCTACGTTCTTACCCACGCCTTTCAATCAGGGAAATTCACTAATGAAAGTTGGCATATCCTTTTTGTCTCACTGCTATGTTTCAGTTTCGTCGGGGAAACTACTTCTCCTTGGCTCGTTAGGTACCCGCTTTCCAGTCTAGCCAGAAAGACAAGCAAGCCCAAGAAAATGTGCAAGAAAGTGCCTTATGGTTGAATAAAATTGGCTAATCCAGATTCAAAGCGGGTGGGAAGACTCCCCTTTTGAGAGTGGCATGGTGGTCGGATGAATAGGTAGGAAGGGTAGAGCACATCTCTGTCTGATGGAACAGTGGACTTGGTTCTCTTCAACACAACAGTTGTAGTGGGCTGTAGTGTGATATCAAGTACCTAGAGATTCTCAGTGCTATTCAGCTATAGACCTATCAATACACAAGGTGGAGGCACCAGCTCGCCCTTGATCTGAGCTCACTAGCTATTTGTTGGCTTAGTTTTTGTTGTGGTTCAAGTCCTGCTTGCCTTACCTACGTGATAAGAATGCGTTGTCTTTGGTTAGGCTAGAGTATATACCTCATAGAATCAAGATTGGGAACTTCTATAGGGAAGGGATATGGGGAGGCACTAGCTAGGAGGGGAGCTTTCGAGGAGGCATCAAGACTTTCTTTCATAAGAAAGGAAGATCCTCAATACTTGATCCAATAACCGCCCATAATTGATTCTTTGCCTGAATGCATAGTTCTTCCTTAGCATCGGTTTATATATTCGTATGTATGACCCTATCTCCATCTAAGATAAGGGAAGGTCATTGTAAGGTCAGACCCTATCTCCATATCAACTAACCCTACTAATAGAAATAGGGAAGGGCATAGTAAGGTTGAGATATCTCCTACCTTATCTGATAGCTACTTACTTCCTTGACTATCGGGTTAAGAAAAGATTGATACCAATGGAAATAATAATGATTGGTCTATCTATTAAACAGCAGCAAGTAGAGAACCCTAAAGGATATGAGCCTTCAAAGGTAAGAAGGTAGCGTATAACCTTGCTTAGGATGGCCTCTCATTCATTCAATCTCAGGTTGGATTTCCTTAAATGGCTCGCACACAATATGGTAATAACTCGAAATGCCGGGGAAGCTCAATTGTTACTTCTAGGCACGGTACAAAGCCAAAGAACTTGATTCATGCAACTATTAGGGCAAGTGCTAAAAGTTTGCTTTGTCCCTCCCCGTTTCAATGCCATAATGAACCATGTGGAGGACACTTTGTTGATAGAAGAACTGCTAACAAAGTCCTTCTTTTGGAATATTATTGATCTTCTCTTTTTATATATGCAAAGTAATATGTCAAAATATGTGATGGCTTCCAAAGAATGGGAAAACCTATTCCATCAGATAGGATTCCTCTACAACCTCAAGTACTTGTAGAGCCTTTTGAAAAATGGGCTCTAGATATTTTTGGTCCAATTAATACTCCATATAAATAGAAAAGGTATATACTTGTTTGTACAAATTACATTATAAAATGGGTAGAAGCTAAACCACTTCCTTTTTCTACTAAAATTGATGTGGTTACATTTATTTTTAATGATATTTCCAATTGTTTAGGCGTCCTGAGGGAAATTGTGACAAATCAAGGTACTTAATTAACATCGATGTTGGTGTATAAAATTATGGAGCAATACAAGATCAAACATCAAAACTATACTCTATATCATCCACAATCCAATGGACAAGTGGAAACTACCAATAAGGTACTTGAAGCAATTCTAACCAAGACTGTAAACTTGCATAGAAGAGATTGGGTACAAAGGCTTCTAGAGGCGCCTTGGGCATACTATAACAAATGGAGAAATACTATTGGACACACTTCTTATGAGCTTATTTATGGGAAGAAATTTTTTCTTCTAATTTAATTCCAAGTGTAGACTTTTAGAACAACAAATTGGGGATTGATTTATCTAAAGCTAAAAAACCAAGGTTAGCACAGTTGAATGAGATCTATGAGATATGAAAACATGCTATCCAAAGAACCAACACGGTATAGAAAAAAGTATCGAGATGGCATGAAAAAATCATAAAAGTTAAGAAGTTCAAGCTAGGTGATTGGGATCTTCTTTTTTACTCTAAATTCAAATATTTTTAACGAAAAATTTTAGACTCACTGGCTTCGTCCCTATGATATAGATACTATCTTCGATAATGGAGAAGTTAGAATCAAGAATATTGATGAAGAAAAGATCACCTTCCTTCTTAATGGACATAGATTAAATCTATGCCATAAACCATTGAGAAGATAAGAGTTTGTTAGATATTTTCAAAGTAATTTTGATTTCATGTTGGTTGAAAAATGAGATCCTTCTCCTCATATTCCAACTAAATTCTAATTTCTTTCCTTAAATCGGAAAGAACGAAGAATAATATATATATATATATATATATATATATATATATATATCTAGATACATGAAAACCAACATTCTTTTGGCATGCCTATATAAAAAATGTTAACTGAAAACTATGAATTCTTGTTTGTTTAGATTTTCATAATTCCTTGTCTTGTCCCATTTCCTTTTTATCCCTCCTTTCTCTTCTAATAATTTTTTTAGGTCTAATAAGTATTTTTGGAGACCTGGTTTTCTTCAAGTTTTTTTAGAGATTGGAAACACCAATAAATATCATCCACATCCATAATAAGAAGTCTTTCCAGAAAAGTTATAAAGTTCAGAAGGAAACTACAAAATTCGACAATTTGTGTAACTCAATTCAAATTTTGTAGTTAATGACAGACCTACATATGTAAATCGATCGGTAAGCATAAGAAAGGCATCATAAATAAATCTATACATACAAAGGTACATACAAAGAATATTAATTCATTTTCATTAAAGAATGATAAATCTATGGGCTTGTAAAATAATTTTTAATACCCCTTTTTTTCAAATTATGACCATGTGCTATAACCTATCATGTTCATACTCGATCACCCTGATCATAATCCATCTCATTATGATAAAATCCTTCCAACATATGTAAATTATTTAAAAAATATCAATTATCCTATAAAAACGGATCAAACCAACTCATTGGATACCATTAGTAAAAGTGGAATTTCATTTGTACTTAATCACTTTTCTATTTTAGCCATACCTTGCCTTCGTAATCCATCAATACTATTATCTTCCACTGTATTCATCCTAAATCATCCATGTCAAGAAAGAGGAAATTCGAGGGGAAACTTCCCGTCCACCTTGGGTATTACTGTCAGATTTGAGCCACATGGGGCAAATTTTCTCATTGCTTACCATTGAGTCAGAGACCAGTTGTAGCAAGTAGGATGACTTCAATTTCTTGAGAAATTTAATGGTTGTGTAGATGAGGTCATGAGATATTTTGCTAGAGCATTTGATGGCATTGAATTAGAAATAGGAGATATCAGGCTTAACATATTTGAGTCATTCTTATAGAGGCAACAAGACTACCTCAAATTGGAAAAAGTTGGTTAAAAATTGAAGGGCTCAAGGAAGAATATTGGAGGAATTTATTGCATAACCTACACATAGACAAGTTAGCATTTAAAAAAGAGATACCACTGCTTTCAAGGTCAAATGGATAAATCTATTGTTAGCCCTCCAAAGGTTTCTAACTTGTGAAGGTAGGTTTGATACTATGCTCTTTTAACATGCTAGGTTGCTCGTATACATTTTTGAAGGAAAAGAAATGAATTTTCCTTACTATTTAATTTGGAGTTTAAATAAACTACCCTTCAATATTCAGAGAGATTGGAATATCAATAAAGCCTTATATCATCATGATCTAATAAAAAATTTCATTGAAGCTCATATAAATTCTATTGGAGATAATTGGCAAAAATTTCTACTTAGAAATAATCTTGTAGAAGCTTTTGAAGAGGAATAACTTCCAAAAACTAAGAGGATCTGACGAAAAACATCCCAAAACCCCAAAAATAAGAGGGTCTTCCAGAAAATGAACCAGAACCAATGGAAATTGTTCTAGAGGAGGATGCACCACTTAGTCAGTACTTCGAGAAGATTAGAACAAAAAATAAGAAGAAGGAAGTTAGAAGAGAGAAATCGAGGGAAATAGCGCAAGAACTAGGAGCCATGAAGATGATAGAAGCAGTTTAATAAAATCATATAAATATACAAAGAAAGGGTAGGAAGAGAAATATTACACAAGAAACAATCAAGCTAGAGGAGAAATTGAGAAGGATTAAACAAACTTCCAAGCTTTCAAATGAGCTAGCAGACCATAACCCTCCATAAACTGTTAGTATTGAAGAGGAATATGATTTTTACATAGGAACGGAGGAAGAATTTTCATTCCATTAGAGTCCAATAAGAAATAATCCAGAAATTGACAGATCTTAACAAGAAGTTTATGAGAAATTTGAGAATGAGGAGCAAAAAGAGCAGAAGAAGAAGATATAGTTGATTTAGAGGTATATGTAACTACTTCTCAAGTAAAACAAGAAATTATTCACACTCTCAAGCAAGATATTTATTAGTTACAAGTACTAGACAAGTATACAAGAGAAGAAAATGAAATGGTCAAAGAAGAAAATGAACCTTTGAAGGAATTAAGTGATACTATGTTGGTAAGGATGTCTTTCTGGTATAAGAAAAACAAAAGTATTGAAGAAAACAACAAGGTGCTCAGAAATAAGGTCAAAGGGATGCAAGCAAAACTTCTCATGATAAAACCTAGATGGTCTATTAATGTGGAAAAGAAGGGGGTTCCAAGCAATATGTATGATTTTATTCAAGTCTCAGAAGCAACACAAAATCAAGGATATTTTTTCAATTTTGAGTTTTGTGGTGAGGACATGCAACATCCTCAGCGTGGGGGGATGTTGGATCCTTGAATTGTCCTCAATTTTGACAACCTTTTTCCCTTTTTTCCGTCCATCCCATATATTTTTTGATATATATTTATAGGCCATAAGGTTATCAATGCCATTTCAGCTATAACAAAAGGTATCAAACCATTATCATCCATAATCTAGACTTTCTTTATGAATTTGACTAAAATATCTCTTTTGCTACCGAATTACAACATTTCCATAACTGACTTGATTTTCCGTAGCTCAATCCATGGTTAGATAGGATGTAGAGAATTTCAAAGAGAATATATGAAATGATTAGATGCCAAATGTCAAGGACATGCTTATACACCTATTATGCCAACTCAAAAGATCGACTAGATTGAGAATTTCTTTGGTTAAACATTAAGGTCAACATTGTTATGTTCGTGTGGAAGGGTTTTAGGAAGCAATTTTGATATCAAGAAAGCATGGAAAAGACGATATGAAGCAAGAAAATCTCATGATAATTGATAGCTGATGTTTAAAAGAAGATGATTTGCATGATTTTCTATGACAGAGAAAATCATGTCAGATCCATTTCGTAGTTAAATTCAAAGACTATGTTGTTGATCCACGAACTTGCCTCTTGACATTTATTTCTTTAAGTTGTTAAATTAGCTAGTATATGAATATCTTATTTATTTGAAGGTCGAGGGAAAGAGAATAGATCATCGATACTCTATTTAGAATTATTGAAGACTCTTTATTTTTATTAATACAAGTACTCTTTTCCTAAAGCGTGAATGTGTCCTTAGACAATTTGATTTGAATTCATGGTGCCTTACACAAAATGAGAGGGACCCCTCGAGAGTTGTAACATAGTTTAGATGCTTTTTTTCAATTAATTATAACTGTATTTTGAGTTAGTTTAATTTTTTCACATCTTTTGACTCACTATTGATTTCATTGCATAGGATTGAGTGCTCTTTAAAATTGAAAACAACCAAAAAAACAATGTAATTGTTAGTTCTTTTCATTAAGATTTTCCACTCAGTCTGATATTTAGATGTTTAGATTGATTCAGATCTCTATTGCATACATTAGTAATATATCATAATTTCAAGTTTTATTCTTTCTCTTTAGATCGTTTGATTTCAAATAGTTAGTTTAAATTATGTTTGATAGATTAGATTTTCAATTTGTTGTAGTAGAATAAGATTACATTTTTGCAAGTAAAGTAGCATTTCAATTTAATGCAGATAGAATAGTCATTTCCATTTTATGTAAGTAGAATAACTATTTTAATTTTATAAAATTAAAATAGCCATTTCAATTTGATTCAATTCCTATCATTTGATCTTTGTTATTAAAAGAATAGTTTTTCCTTTTCAAGTTTGATAGAAAGAACATGGGCAAAGAGATGAGTTGAATTGATCGTAATTTAGTTTTGTTCCACAATTTCCTTTAATAGATCAAACATTTCTTTGATAAAAGATAAAAATCCTATCATATATTGTGCACATGCACTTCACAAGTACATGAACCTTGGTTTGACAATTACTGAAGTAGTTTAACTACCAATTAAATTACCCAACAATACCTCTCCTTCTTCACCTACCATTGTATATTCCTCAGAGCTAATATAAGGTTCGATGATATGGTTGTCTTCAACTAAATCCTCCCTCTGGTTCCTCTATTAATGATATTTCAAAAAAAAAAAAATCTTCTACTTCTTCCTATTCAATAGGTACCTCTAACTCTTTTGCTATTAGTAGTTCACCTGTTGAAGAAAGAAATTTGACTCCTTCAGTTGGGGATTAAGGTTCTTCTGACACAACTTCTATAGATGAAGTTGATGAGTCTCTAGGTTGAATTACTAACCTATGCACTTTAGGAAGTCTTGTTCTACCTTCAAATGATGGAATGCATGGTTCAGAAGGTGGTGTGGCATTAAGTGGTCAAGTAGGGGTGGTTGGCGACGATGGTATTGAACTACATCCTCTACTTACAAATCTACCCCTAGAATCTTGTTCTCTATATATGCATCCTAAACGATTTTAATATGCACTAATTATTCATATAAAGAATGAATGCAACTATTATGAAATGAATTGTGAAAAATCTAATTTAGAGAGAACCCCACAATTGTGATGTAAGAGTTTTTACCTCTCATCTTATTTATGCTCCTAAATAGAGTTGTTTAAATGAAAAAGAATTCTAGATTAAAAGTAGATGCATGTGTAAACTTCCTTGGCAACGGTGCAAAATATGTTGGGTAATTTGATTCTTGGTTAAATTACTTTATATTTAATTATCAATCTAGGGTTCACAAACTTGCAAAGTATACTTGCACTATATATGCTAGATTATCAACTCTTAATTCAAAAGAAGACTATTCTAGTTGCATGTCATGAATTTAATCTAATGATGAGATCTTAGTAAGCACACACACATGTTATTTCTCAAAGGCCAAAATTTAACAAGTTGCGAAATTCAAGACTTGAAATTTAAATGAACTCTATATTAATGTGAAAGCTTCAAAATCCTATTCAATTAAACAAGGAAATGAAATATTATTCTATTTAAAACTTGAAAGACAAAGTTACTCTATTGTGCTTGTAAAGGAAACCTAAGCTATTTGACTTGAAATGAAAACTCTCTAAGAAAATCCATTCTATAAATATTTTCTACGTTTAATCTATAAAGTTAGAAGTCAATTTAATCTATGAGAGTTGAAAGGAAATGTAAATTGTCAAACTTGTGAAAACAAAACTGATCTAAGACTTTGGAATTGAAATTATTCTAGAAAGAAGGAACCAAAGAGAAATTAAAGTGTGAGAAACCTTAATACATTACTAGTGTGTGCATACGGAACAAAAAATGATCATAAATCTAAGACTAGAATTAAAGACAATCAAAGTAAATATTTTGGTGGTTTTTGGTATTTTATCGAGTGCTTGACCTATAAAGAACCAAATTTGAATGAGTAGAATTGAGAATAGAGTGTTGAAATGAAACATATCATCTAAATGAATTAATCAATGAAGTGAAAGAAAATTTAATCTAATTGTAGAGCATAATGGAATTAAATCAAGGAAGAAAATTACATATATATTATCTCTCACACATCCTGAGGGGGGCCTCATGATGAGTGTAGTTGTTAAAAACTTAGTTCACCAGACTTGAATTGCCAACTTAATTACGAATATGCCATGAAAAAAGCTTGTATTAGATGAAGTGTGAATCTAGAGTTATCAACAAGAAATGATAAAAAAAAAAAAAAATTGAACTTAATTCACCATATTTCACTTTCAAAATTAAGTGTCTTATAATGTTTTCAATATTGACAACTTAAGGAATTATTGCCTAGAAATGAGATGTTGGGTCCCTATAATACTAGTGATTACCCCATTACTATTGTAGTTATACCCCTTATTTATATTGATGTACCCATGTAGTGCCCATATTGTTACTATTGTGCCACATAGAAGCCCACTATTGTTATTGTTGTGCCCTACAATATTATTGTTATGTAGGCTTTGATTGTATTGGGACCACTTAGACTCCTATATATAGAAAGGAGTTATTTTCATTTGTATCATCCAAGAATTGTTCATTTATGTAATGTAAAGGAGGTTGCCCCTCGAAGAGGCTGAATTCTAAGGCGTGGATCTCTCTTTTCTATCTTTTTGTGAGCTGGTTTCATAACATTTGGTATCAGAGCTTTGGATTCTAGGGTTTCGCTGCTCCAAACAGGTCATCGTGGCATTTTCGCTATAACTTTTTTTCTGTGACGTTTCAGAAGTCGCAAAAACAACCCATTTGAGAAGACATCTCGCTGAACCTTGGGTCCGAATTTCAGAGCTTTCCGCACGATATTTTTGGAGATATGATTTCAGGAAGTTGGTCTTTTTGATGACTCCTGAATTACACTCAAAACAGGTGACCTGGGGAAAATAGTCATAACTTTCTTTCTGAGCATCGGATTGAAGTTTTGTAAGAAGGTACAGAAAGAGGACGGACTGTAGTTTCTTGTGGGTGTTTTTCAGATCCAAAGATCGAAACAGTGACTCGTGGCACGTCGTACAACTTCGCTCTACTGAACCAGTCTAAAAGCAAGTCACCGTGGGAGATTTCACATAACTCTTCCTTGGAGAATCCAATTTGGCTCAGACTTGTGGCATTGGAAAGAGGACACAGAAGGCTACTACAGGTAGCAATTTTAGATTTGGATGATCCGAAATTACAGAGATACATCAGATTCAATATCAGGCTTCTATAAAGTGAAAAAAGGTGTGTAGTTTTTATTTTTATTTTGTGTAAGCTTGGTTTAACGAAATTCAAAGGGCATAGTAAAGCATTATTATCAGTAACTGATGCCCCGAGGAAAGAAAATGCAAACACCTAGTAAGGAACCTGAAAGCTCTAGCATGACTCATGAAGAAGAGGAAGAAATGCTACATGATATATCAAAATTACAAGAACAAGTGCAACAAATGTCACGCTCACAAAAGCTAACAGAAGCTAAGATAAGTGGCGTGGAATATAAGGTAAATGGTGTGGAATCTAAGATAAAGGGCATGGAAGCTAAGATGGAGGATTCGATGGCAAATTTGAAGATAGATTTGAATACAAACATGGAAGAATTGAAGAAGTTGCTACAAGAAAGGGTCACTAATGGTGAAAAGGTAGTAAAAGAAACTCATGATGAGCACAAAAGAAATGTTAATCATGATTCCATAGACTCTAATGTTGGATCAAAGACTCACCATGTTCCAAAAATCGATATGAGGAAGTTTGATGGCAAGGATCCTGCCACATGGATATTACAGATGGAGCAATTCTTCGATCTCAATAATGTGCAAAACACACAAAAGGTACGTATGGCAACTTTATATTTGGAACCAAATCAGTTTGTATGGTATCAATGGCTTTGTTCTCGTAAACATTTATCACTTGGGCAATTTTTACGGAAGAATTGATAGCACATTATGAGGATACAAAAAGCAACACTTTTTTTAGCCAATTGATAAGTCTCAAACAAAAGGGTTCAATAATGGAGCACATTGAGGAGTTCCAAAAATTGAACATAAGGGTAAAAGATATTCCAGAGGATCATAGGATTGATGTGTTCATAGGGTCTTTAAAGGATAATATCCAACATGATGTGCGCCTTTGGGAACCTGATTCATTAGAGAAGGCATTCAGGTTAGCAAGAAAAATGGAAAGCAAAATTATGGCAACTAGGAAGCATACCATTCACAACTATAAAGAAGGAAGTGTTGTTGCCCATAGTCTTCCACAACCTACAAGGTTGACACCACAACAATTGGAAGAAAAAAGAGCAAAAGGGCTTTGTTACAATTGTGATAGCAAATACACAAAAGGTCATAAGTGTGCTGAGAAGAAATTATTCTACATAGATTGTGAAGAGGAAGAAGAAAAGGAGCAAGAAAGGTCAAAAGAAGAGGATATATTCCAGGAACAAAGCCTAGATGAAGAACAAATAAATCCGACCATATCTTGTAATGCATTGGCGGGAATTACCACTCCTCAAACCATCAAGATAGAAGGACAAATCAAGAAGAAAAAGGTAATAGTGTTGATTGATTCAGGAAGCACCCACAATTTTATTCATTGTAGGGTAGCAAAAGAATTGAATTGCTTCCTATATCCAGCACCAGAGTGTCAAGTGATGATTGCAAATGGAGGAACAATAAATTGTTCTGGAAAGTGCCATAATATCAAGCTATCCATGGGAGAATATGTATTGACTAGCCCAATGCTTTCCATTCCAATGGGAGGTGCTGATGTTGTACTAGGAGTCCAATGGCTACAATCCTTGGGTACAATAGCTTTTAATTTTCAAGAACTTTTCATGAAATTTTCTGTGGAAGGAAAGGAAGTTGAATTAAGGGGTATTGCAGGGAAACCAGAAAGATAATCAGCTCTAATGGAATGACAAAGCTTCTAAAAAAGGAGCAAAGAGGTGTAATTGCACAATTATGTTCGCTAGATGTTTCCACATTGGAATCATCTATTTCTCCAGATCTCCAAAAAGTCCTGGACAATCATTCCAAGGTATTTGAGACTCCCAAAGGTCTCCCACCTATGCGTGATCATGATCATGCTATTCATCTGATTCCAGGAAGTGTTCCTCCAAACATCAGGCCGTACAGATATCCATATGTCCAAAAAAGTGAAATTGAACGTATGGTTGCAGAAATGCTAGAGGCTGGTATAATTCAACCGAGTCAAAGTTCTTTCTCAGCTCCAGTAGTATTGGTGCACAAGAAGGATGGATCATGGCGCATGTGTCCAGATTATAGGGAGCTCAACAAGCTCACTATTAAAGATAAGTTCCCCATTCCTGTTATTGATGAATTACTGGATGAATTGCATGGATCAATTTACTTCACCAAGTTGGATCTTCGTTCGGGATATCATCAAATTAGAATGAAGGTTGAAGACATTCCGAAAACAGCATTTAGAACTCATGAGGGTCATTATGAATTTTTGGTCATGCCTTTTGGCCTTACCAATGCACCTTCAACATTTCAAGGTTTGATGAATTCAATTTTCAAACCATTCCTTAGAAAATTTGTGTTAGTATTTTTTGATGATATACTAATCTACAGCAAGTCTTGGAAGGATCATGTTGAACATGTTGACAGGGTGCTACAACTATTGGAGGAGAAACAATTATATGCAAAAAGATCCAAATGTTTCTTTGGAGTCCAGGAGGTGGAATATTTGGGTCATATTGTATCTCATGAAGGAGTTAAGGTAGACCCTAGCAAAATTAAAGCCATTAAGGAATGGAAAATCCCCACATCCATAAAGCATCTGCGAGGATTTCTTGGGTTGACAGGGTATTATCGCAAGTTTGTTAAGAATTATGGGAGAATAGCAGCACCTCTAACAACATTATTGAAGAAAGATTCATTTTCATGGACTTCGGAAGCAACAAAGGCCTTTGAACATCTTAAAGAGGCAATGTGCCAAGCACCGGTCTTAGCTACACCGGACTTCACAAAAACCTTTATTGTGGAATGTGATGCTTCAGGAAATGGAATTGGTGTTGTTCTAATGCAAGATGAAAGACCCATTGCTTTTGAAAGTCGTCCAATCAAGGGAAAGTTTTTAAGAAAAGCTATTTATGAGAAGGAAATGTTGGCAATACTCCATGCACTTAAGAAATGGCGACCCTACCTAATGGGAAGACACTTCAAGGTAAAAACGGATCATGATAGCCTTAAATACTTTTTAGAACAAAGATTATCCTCTGAAGAGCAACAAAAGTGGGTCACAAAGATGTTGGGTTATGACTTTGAAATCATCTACAAAAAAGGGAAGCAAAATGTGGTGGCAGATGCACTCTCAAGAAAGGATGAGGATGTGGAAGCATTGTTGTGTGCCATTTCTATTATCCAACCAGATTGGATAAACGAAGCAAGGGAGGAATGGAAGAATGACGAAGAAGTGTGGGCACTTATTCAAAAGCTACAACAAGATTCCAGTACTTCTGATACATTTAGCTGGAAAAATGATTCGTTATGGTACAAAGATCGCTTATACCTCTGTAAGAATTCCCAGCTAAAACAAAAGATTCTTATGGAATTGCACACTTCTCCCTTAGGAGGGCACTCAGGATTTTTAAAAACTTACCACAGGGTTAAGAAGGAATTTTTTTGGGATGGCCTTAAATCAGATATTCAAAAGTTTGTGGCGGAATGTTTGGTTTGCCAGCAAAATAAAGTTGAAACAATTAAGACACCGGGTCTATTACAACCTTTATCCATTCCAAGCCAACGTTGGGAGGAGGTTTCAATGGATTTTATCACAGGTTTACCCAAGTCTGAGGGAAAGAGTGTCATCATGGTGGTAGTTGACAGACTTACCAAGTATGCACACTTTTGTGCATTATCACATCCATTTAAAGCCAGTACAGTTTCTACTGCATTTATGGAAACAGTTCAAAAGCTACATGGAAACCCAAAGATTATTGTAAGTGACAGAGATCCCATTTTCACTGGAAATTTTTGGACAGAATTATTTTCTTGTCTTGGTACTCAGTTAGCTCATAGCTCATCTTATCATCCTCAATCTGATGGGCAAACTGAGATAGTAAACAAATGTTTGGAAGGATATCTTCGTGCTTTGTATCTGATAAACAGACACAATGGGTCAAATGGTTGCCTCTGGCTGAATGGTGGTATAACACTTCCTTTCATACAGCAACAAAAATGACCCCATTTATGGCACTTTATGGGTATCAACCACCATCCATCACATCATATTTAAGAGAAAATTCTAAGGTTCAGGCAGTGGAACATCACATCGAACATCAACAACAAGTCCTCCAACTCTTAAAGGATAACCTTGTGTTGGCACAGAATAGAATGAAACAACAGGCAGATCAGCATCGCAGTGAAAGAAGTTTTGATGTAGGTGATTGGGTATTCCTACGGCTACAACCATATAAGCAAATGTCCCTCAAGCAAGCTAAGAAGGATAATAAATTATCACCAAAGTATTATGGTCCGTACAAGGTGTTGCAAAAGATTGGTACTATGGCATACAAATTGGAGCTTCCTGCAGCTTCTCGATTGCACCCAGTTTTCCAGCAGCTGAAATTGACGTCTAATATTTTAAATCAAAATATGAAATTGACGTATTATGGTCCGTACAAGGTGTTGCAAAAGATTGGTACTATGGCATACAAATTGGAGCTTCCTGCAGCTTCTCGATTGCACCCAGTCTTCCAGCAGCTGAAATTGACGTCTAATATTTTAAATCAAAATATGAAATTTTCTCATGATTTTCTACTAAAGAATGAATAATGAGAAGGAATTTATTGACATATAAACATATTAAATTAAGGTCTTCAGATCTCGATCACTTGTTATTTTGTTCGCTTGGTTGTAGAGTTAGTCTCTAGGTACTCGACGCAAAACAAGTATTCCATAGCCATGTTGACCACAAGTTTGACCAATGGGATGCCCTTATACTAGGGGCTTCCGTCTGTAAACCAAGAGATGGAAATCCATGTTTATGACAATTGACAATGTCTCATGTGCTTTTGTTGTTCTCTAACATGTGCAAACTGGTAGAACTTTGGATTTGGCTATGAAAATTCATGTTAGCTGCTAAAAATGCACATTTCGGTAGTTATAGTATAATTTAAACCAATTTCATAAAGAAAACATATATTTTGAGTTGTTCATAAATGATTACCTTTTTCATGTAACTAGCATGAACTGGATGTCTTTCAATTCATAAACAGATGGAACGAAGTGAAAATGTGTTATAAGTGGGTGGAAAAGAGAAAACTTGTATTGTGAAAAGGAGGACAATTTGGAGGTTCAAAACCATGTACACATACAACCTTCCAATATATAGCACAGTTGTCCTACTAAACTTCTTGGAATCTTCAACCAATAACGATGACTAAATTTCTCGTTATATATAATTAGTGCTCTAGTATGTATGTAGGTTGAACTCTTTTAGCTACAACTAATTGAGTAATGTCAAGCACCAACTATTTTTCTTCCACAACATCAAAGGCATTATATCTACAAATAATATATTGGTTTGTGCCACAATCATTATTCAACTCAAAATTCAAACACAAGGTTGCATGTTTCACCTCTAGTAGGAATGCACCACTCTTGTAATCAATTTTCAAAATAGAAAAAAAATTATTTATCTAATAATCATAATCAATACAAACACACCATAGAAAAAATGCTATAAAGAAATGATAGAAATACTTACAAAAGGAATCTACTTTTATTTTCCGTAATCTTATATTTACATAATATTTTAATCATACTGCCATGTTTACCTTACTAAGTCTAGTTTTCCCTTACCATTATGGCTACAGAAAGTGGCTAATTAGGGTGGGGTGTTAATGGGATTTGAACTTGTATTATCAAATTCATGCTCCAACAATGACCTATTGGGTTATGCTCTCCCTTAGACATGTTTATATTCCATTGCATTTCAAATTTAGTGAATGGAAATGCTCATTAGGGAAATTTTAAGGTCTAAATGAACATCCTAAGGAAAATAATAAAATAAGACATGAATTTTTAAAGGAAAAGGAAAAACTACTTTTTTATTGTATTTTTGGCTTATCTAATTTTAGGTTCACCCAGATGTCAATAGTAGATAGTCGTTATATGTGGAATTAAATTCCACACCCAACGAGTACCTACTCTACATACTTCTTAGTAGATCCACATAGAAAAATTTTGAAAATACATGGGAAAAGAGTGTTGAGCACACATTTTTCATGTATTTTCAATTTTTCAATATGGATCCACTCAAAATTATGCATAGTGTGTACTCGTTAGATGTGAAATTTGTGTGATCTACAGGAAGATAGGCCAAAATTACAATAAAAAAGTTTTTTTCTTCTTTTCCCTCCAAAATATTTGCCTTGGGGATGACACCATTATCTTGAAGCCTCTTGGTTCTTTTAGAGTTAATTTTTTTAGTGTATTTTATTTTCCGAGCCCATTATTTATGATAAAATTCCCATAATGTATACCCCTAACTACTATCTTTTGTATATGGTATAACCAAAGTGATTTTGAGTGGCTAGACCCTAAAACAGGTCATTCAAATTAGTCAATTTGATGTTGATCCATTTAGATAAAGTGAAACCATGATTTTAAAACTCACATAGGTTGAACCCATAATTGGTAAAACTAGTTGGTTCATTAGGCTCAGAGGTCAACCATGCCAATGACCCTAGATTGGGATAAGTGAGACTATGGTTCGGTGATATGAATCAATATGAATTGGCATGTCCTCTAATAATTAAGTTTGGTCATTAACCACTCACACGTGAGTGGTTATGGACCCACATAGGGTGGTTAACTATAGATGTGGGTGGTTACTTTTTGAAGCTATGGATTGTTTCACTCCTAACTTCCTAAACAATTAAACACTAAAATAACTATTATCCTCGCACAAAACTATGGCAGTATGTGTCAAGAAAATAAAGTTTAGAGGGTATTATTACAATGTTCCCTATCTAGAAATTAAGGAAACTTTGAAACCCATAACGAATTAATAATCATCTAAATGTAACAGCTTGAGGGACATGCAAACACTGAGTAAAATATTGTTTAGAAAAATAATTTTCAAAGAAATCTCCTTCAAAATCCCAAAGGATATCATTAGTTCAAGTTTAACACTCATAAACCCTTAACAACTCAGTTGATAAAATGACCATCAGGAAAATAATGTGAGCTTACCTATCTTTTTTAGCATGTTATATCACAATGTAAGATAAAATCAAAACACTTTGTGAAAGTAACATGCAATCATTTACCAGAAAAACAAAACTACATTCCACAATGGAAATCTCATACTACAAAGGAATAACAATTCCAAATCACAAGTTAAGAGGGTAGTGAATTTCGTCAATTGATTTGTTGAACCATTAACAACATTTAATTACTTTGTAACATCCCGATCATCCATTTGTGACCCCATCACATGCATGGGCCATAACTATGGATGCATGCTTGACACATAAAGAGAGGGTACCCACACCTACTCGACTCAAAGTGTATCATGAAATAGGGGGTGGGATTTCATGTAATGGTTTAATTTATAAAAACATTAACATAAATATAGAAATATCTTCAATTAAAATAGAAGATAAAATAACCCATAAGGGCTCCATGGTTGGTTTGTGGTATAAGCCTAATTAGTAGTAAATATGTCCCTAGTTTAAGCCCAACATTTTTTATATAAGGCAATTTTTCATCAACATGTTAGAGACATAGTGGATAGAAGAGGATGGTTAAGTAGTTGTGGAAGTTGAGGTTAAGGGCTCAAGTCTCATTCCAATCTATATATATATCTATATATCTATATATATATATATATATATATATATATATATATATATATATATATATATATATATATATATATATATATATGTATATATATTATTTTTTGAAAATGAAATAAAAGGGGCCAAGATAAATATAGTTTCTTCAAACCTTATTATAAATTGAAATTTCTTTTAGGACACACACACACATAGGGTATGATAATTATCTATTGATCATGGAATTAGAATGTGTACGTGAGAAAAAAACTTTGCTAGGGACAACCTTGCATTAAAAAAAAAGAAACATTTGTTTTTTATTTGTGGTATTGGAGGTACATTATATCCTTTCTAATATACATTATCATGATGAATTATTTTCTTGATTTGTATCATGATGAGAACTTATGTTTCCTCTGAATATAGTAAATTCATGCGTTCTTTCATTTTGAGTGTAGGTTATTATTAGTAGTATTGTTCTAAGCAGATTTTCGAAAAATATACTTTCATGATTACTAAAGATCCTACCTAAAAATAAAGAGAAAAAGGAGAAATATGCTACAAATCATCATGATCTTCAACAAGACTTTCAGATCTACAAGAAAGATGTTAAAAAACCCTCCAGAAAGAACCTGCAAATATTGGAAAATACATGCTAAAGGAGATGGCAAGGAACCCATTGGAAGGAACTTATTTATTATTAATAAAAATAATTGATGGAGTAGAATATAGACTTGGTTCTGTAATGTCCTCCTCCATGGGACATGTCCTTTTAAGTCCCTACATTTCCTATAACTTCTTCCTCTCTCTCTTCCTAGCTGCAAGTGGGCAAGTGAAGAAATTTGGTTAAACTCGATGTAGAGAGCTTGCGAGTAGTGAGAAAAAAATGATGGAAATGATTATGATCATGTGTAGGGAGTGGTAGGAAAACCTCTCTATTTATAATAAAGTGCTAGGATAGATCCATATCTAGTCAAAAGAAAATTATTACAACTAATCAAGTTTTAAATGTTAGGAGTATTTATTATATTTAAGTGAAGAAAATATTGATGAAATGGTCAATAATCCTTATTTAGTGAGCTAATGTAATGCCCCACCCCACATTTACCCACTTTTACAAGCTCCATATAGGAAACATGAGTTGAGTGTCACTATGATGTGATTTGACCTCCAAGTTCCAGTTATTGAAGTGGGACTGACTAACCATAAGCAAACTTCCATCCCTCAAGGATTAAAGACCACTCAGGAACTTGACGGCCACCCCAAGTGATAAATCTCAGAGATGGAACTCAATTTCACTACCTTAACTCAATAACCACACCCATAACGCAAAATCCCTATGGTTGGGAAGTTATAACCACACCTATAAACCTTTCTCCATGTTGTTATGACATGAAATCCTAAGTCTTATGTCAGAGGATGTGGAATTTATGCCACCTTTTTAGGCTAGCCTCAAGACCACTACTCAAAACTGCCTATAAATTTCTAGAAACATAATTACAATGATAGCAAATCCAAACATTCATAACTTGAGAAATACATTGACCTAGACATTCCTAATACATGATACTCATTTTGTGAAACATATGATGGACATAGAAGCTACATGTCATGAACGCATATAGGATCATAAACTTATGAACTTCATCTAAGAATCACCAATTAGGTTCTATGCCCTCTCAAGCTAGATGCAACAACACATGTTAGCTCATGCATTCACCAACCATTCAATAGCTTATCAAATCGTGAGAAAGATCCATAAGTAGAGCACATCATACAATTGTGCATATAATGAGCATATAAACGGAATAGAAACCACGACAAATCAGCCACAATATCAACATGATAATTAGTAAAATTGCTCATAGATCACAATGGGAAATTACCTCATATTAACATAAGAAAATGGCAACCAAATCATGGACTTCCACGTACCACCTAACCATAGATTGGTTGAACTAAAATCTCTCTTTCAACTAGTCACACCCACGCCATATTGCAAGCATGAATGTATTATCATATGAGTTAACTGAAATAAAAACCAACAAAGGCTTCCAGAGGCCAAACCACCTTAACCCTCAACCAAAATAATTTCACCTAACTAGTGAAGAAATCACTAATAACAAACTATATTGGCATCTGCCCATGTTGTCTATGGCTCCAGGGACTACTTACTCAATGCAAAACCTCCAAGGTACCCAAGTTGTTTTAGGGCTCTAGAGAATTTATCCCAACCCATAGCCTCTAGGGAATGTAAGAACTAATAAAAAATCCAAATAGGGAAGCCACTACATCATGGCTATCCAGGAAATGGAAATGAAAGGTTGAAAGAACTATTAGTCAAGACATATACCCATGCCAATGACAATACATAACAAAGGAACCACATGCATATACCATGAATTCAAAAACCAACAAGGAGATCAAATATGCAACATGTTACTTTCAAAGTAATCCTATTGTAGTTGTTGATCCAACTGTCTCATTCCGTTCCCTTGACTTCCTTTGCTTTCCCTTTGATTTCTCTCTTGCATTCCTCCAAATCCAAGTGAATCCTAGAGTGCTACAAGAATTCTGTAAGTGTGTAAGAGTGTATGAGAGAATGAGACTATGGAAGGAGAGAACCAAAATTGAACTGAAAAAAATTGTGAATTGTTTCTCTGATGCCTTTTTATTATTGATTTCTAGTCTCTTCCTCTCCTTTTTTTCTTTTTTCTTTCATTTTCCGTCATTTTCTCTCTAATTTCACTTGCATGCATATTTATATCTCTTCACCTTCGTTTTCTCCTATTTTGTTTTATTTCTCACAATTAAATGTCAATTATATTTTCTCTTTTCCTTTGCCAATGCGTTTTCCGATTTCCATAGCAGTTAATAGACCACAATTGATTCCCACTATAATGTTTTCCCACCATTCAACTTGTAATATGTGCCCCATGATCTTGGTATTATTTTATTTACATTGAAAATCAACCATGGGCTATTACAAATGCTTCCCCTCTGGGATAACACCATCCTCAGTGTTTAATGACAATAATGACTAGAAAAACATACTTCCTATGGAGATTTATAATGCAATTTGATGTATCATTCACAATGACCAAATTTTGGAACCATGACCACCATACTACTTATTGGAGATTTAGAACATAGATCGTTGCAGTATGTACAATACACACACACACACACAGATATATATATAACACATATAGCAGACGCATCTCCTTAACCAAAAAATTATGTAGGATACAAAGCCTGCAACTAATAAACCATCTCCCATGTAGCTTCATCAACCCAAAGTGCTTCCACTACACTTTAACTTTATCTATTGCTCGGTTCCAAAGAATAAGTTATTTCCACTACAATATGTATTGTGGAATTGGCTAGAACTCTCCCCCTTGTTCCACCTACAATAAAAACTAATCAATCACATGATCAGCATCTTGGACATATCTCTTAAGTAATGAAATATGGTAAAAAGCATGGGCTTCCATTGTTATAGGTAGTGCAAGTATGTAGGCCATTGGTATAATCCTCTCAAGGATCTCAAAAGGTCTGTACTACCGAGTTTCCAACTTAGCACATTACCAAATCCTCAAGGAGCTCCTCTTCAGATTGAAGTGCAAGTACACATGCTCTCCAACCTAAAACTACTTGAATTATTTATGCTCATACACAAAAATATTCTTCCTTTCTTGTGTTTCCTTTAAATTCCTTCTAATAACCTGCATCTCCTACTCCATCTCAGCCAACATATCCAGTCCAATGAACACCATATTCACTAGATCACTCCAATTGATAAGAGCATTACAAATCTGCACATAGAGAACCTCAAATAGAATCATCCTCAAGGATTCCTCATACCCATTATTATAAGAAAACTTTATCGCTGGAAGATAGTCCTCCTACTTCCTCTACTAATGCATGACATACATCCTCAACATATCCTCAAGAATCTTGTTAACCCTCTTTTCCTGTCCATTTGTTTGTGGATGACAAGATGTACTAAAAGATAGCTTTGTCCCCAAGACTGTGAAAAAAATATTCCAAAACTTGGAAGTGAATGTTATATCTCTATCTGATACGATCTTCTTGGGAACAACATGCAATATCACCATCTCCTTGATGAAGATTTGAGCTACATCAATGGATAGATTGGTAGACTTCACTACAATTAAGTGAGCTACCTTGCTTAGAATGTCAAACACAACCATAATGGAATCATGTTGCCTCGATGTACTTGGAAAACCTATAATGAATTCCATGGAAATGGCCTCCCATTTACATTCTAAAATCAGAATATGCTACAACAAAAAAGCTAGGTGTTTATATTCTGCTTTCACCTACTGAAAATACAAACATATTGCAATAAACTTAGCCACCTCTTTCTTCAAGTTTGGCCAATGATAAAAATTCATAACAGTTGTCAAAGTCTTTTGGTACCATGGGTGGCTTGAATTTGGCTTGACATGAAATTTGCTCAATCTGAGATTCTTCATCTCACTATTATATGGCACATAGGTCCTATTCTTGAATCTCATGAGACCATCTTCCATGAGGTGATACTCCTCATCTCTAACACCTTCACCTTACTATTGCAAACTCTACTTTAGTTGTTGATAACTCTCATCATGCTACCCTACATGCAATATTTGTTCCTCTAAATCTATCCCATAAGAGCTCACAACTAAAATATGATTCACCTACACCCTCCTATGGAAACCATCTGCAACCCTATTCTCCTCACCCTTGATGTACTTGATATGAAAGTCAAACTCAATAACAGTAGAAAATCGCCTAGGTTTACTAACATTCATATTAGGTTTGTCAAACAATTACCTTAGTCTAATTTGATCACTCATCAGAACAAACATCCTACCAAGGAGATAATATCTCCACATCATCAATGTATGAATGATAGATACAAATGCAGGATCATGAATCACATAGTTCTTCTCATGCTCATTTTTCTTCGTTTACTCATAGCATACCACCTACCCCTCCTACATCAAGGCCTCACCTAATCCTTCCTTGCAAGAATCTGTACAAACCACAAACTCCTTATCAGGATTTGCAATATTCAACACCAGAGCATTTGTAAGAAAATGCTTCAGTTACTCAATACCAGTTGCACACTCTTCATTACATTCAAACTTCTTCTCTTTCCTCTACAAAGATGTGATATGATAGCCAATCCTTGAAAAGTTCCTGATGAACCACCTGTAATAACCTACTATTCCTATGAATGATGTGATGTCATCGACATTGCTAAGATTTGGAAACTCCAAGATAGCTTTAATCTTTTTCAAGTCAAATATTATACCTTCCTTGGAAGAAACATGTCCCAAGTAGTGAATCTAAGACTGAAAGAAACTGCACTTGTTGAGCTTGGCATATAATTGATGCTCTCTCAATAATCTCAACAGTGTTATCAGGTGTTCTCCATGATCTTCCTCATTCTTGAATCTTTAAATATACCAATATATCATCAAGAAATACTATCACAAACTTACCTAGGTAAGGATGCAACACATTGTTCATCAAACACATCAAAGTGGTTGGAGCATTAGTAAGACCAAAAGGAACCACCACAAACTCATAATGTCCATGCCTTGTACATTATGCAGTCTTGTAGATGTCTTCTTCTTTTATGTGCACATGATGAGATCATAATCTCAAGTGAATTTTTGAAAGCATAGTTTCTCCCTTCAACTGATCAAACAAGTCATGAATCTGCAATAATGGATACATGTTCTTGATAGTCACCTTCTTTAATTGCTTGTAATCAATGAATAATCTAAGAGTATCATCCTTCTTCCCCACAAACAATACTAGTCCACCCCAAGGAGATACACTTGGCCTTATGTATCCCTCATCAAGCATTTCCTTAAGCTACAACTTCAATTCCACTAGCTCTTGTGTGCTCATCCTGTAAGGTGCCTTAGATTCTGGTGTTACTCCTAACACCAACTCAATAGAGAAGCACATTTCAATGTAACACCATCCTCCCACATTTACCTAAGCTAACCATTCCATTGGGGTAAACATGTGATAAAGAGTTACTATGATATGATTAAACTACCCAATTATAGTTAACGAAGTGGAATTAACTACCAAAACCAAACTGACCTTCCTCAAGGGCTACGAAACCTTTAGGAGCCAACCAACCCCTCCAGGTGTCCAACCCCTAAGACAAATTTCTTCTTGACTGAAATAGACCCCCAATAACTCCCATTAAAATCCTTCCATGTGACTGAGACCCTCCAATCACTCCCATACAAAGAATCCATGTGACTATGGCCTTTTCCAGGTAGTTTTGTGCCAGTGAACCTAGATTATGAGCAACTTTTTTAGGGCTAGGACTCAGACCTTTGCCCAAAACTTCATGAAACTTCCATAAATGATAGATAACATTGAAACAAGGCTACTAATATAAAATGTGAAAAATTACTTGACCTGATCCCTACTAGCCATGAAAGACATTCCTTCAAACACATCATGAACATGTAATCTACAGGTCATAAAAACAAATCTTAACATAGGGACCTCATACTTATCTAAAATTCATCAAGAGGGCCTGCGTCCCTCTCACAATAACTGCATTATCATCTATTATGTCATACATTCATTATTCATTCATTTACTAATCAAAATATGATGAGGGATATGACTAAGATATGACATAAAACATGCTTATAACTAGCATAATAACAATGATAGAACAAACATTAAAATCACATATAAACAAGTATATTTACGCATGGAGCACAAGAGGAAAAAAGCTCTTATTAACATGAAAAATGAAACTAGGCCAAGGAGTTCCATGTACCACCCGACCATAGATTGGGCTAAACCAAATATTTCTTTAAGCTAATCACCCCCATGCGATAATCCAAGCACAAATGTGGGACTTACAACAGAGCAACCAGGGATTCATCAAGATTTACCACAATCTTCCAAAGGATTCTTAAGCCCAAGCTCTCATCTATACAACTAGGATTTACCACAATCCCACCAAGGGATTCCTAGGCCCAAACAAGAAACATATAATACCAGGCTTTACCACAATCCCACCACATACTGGTCCAGGGATCACTAGGCCTATACAAGCATGTATGCCACTAGATCTCTCCACCTAAACCATGATAAATTTGTCCCTCTCCACTCTCTAGGCTTTACCATATATCTCACCATTCACCAGTTGAGGATTCTTATGCCTAACAAGGGTATACACAATAAGGCTTTACCGCAATCCCACCTTCACTGGACTAAGGATTCCTACTCCTTGTGTTTCCTCCCTGAGACCACCCCACTTAGTTTCAAAACCATCAAACAATATAGCTCAACTAACTAAGAGAAACGCCATCACACTATAGCTATCTAGAAATGGCAAGGAAAGGTTGAAAACCACTGTCACTTCTGGCAAAATCCATGCCAATGAGAGAAAGATAACCAAATACACACATGCATGTACGATGCATGCCAAAAATAGAAAGGAAATCATAAATGAATCTTAGTACCTGCAAGTAATCTTGTTGTAGCTACTTGATCCCACTTTTCCTTTCCTGATCTTTGTTTCCTTCTTCTTTCTTGTCCTTCTTTGTCTTTCTTCCTCCAATGCTAAAGTGATCCAAGAATACTTTAAGTGTATGAGAGTATGAGAGAGTAGAGAGAACAGAGAGAACTAAAAAATTAATCCAAATCTTTTCACTTCAAATATGCATATAGAATTTCATTTAAAAGGGCATTTAACCATAAGGTGCATAAACATAAAGGAAGCGGAAATAAATGATGACCATGACAAGAAAAGACACAATAAGTTGATAATGGAGTTCACCTAGTGTGGGCTATGTCTTCAGGCTCTTCTCAAAGTGGGGTGGACACTTTCATTAATCTTCAGTGAAAATAAAATTACATGCATGTAAAAAAAACACCTTATACCTCAACTTCTAGGGATAGTGTGAAAATGCATAACTCTTCTGAAGAAACAAATTGCACCTGTTGGCTTGATGGGCCCTCACCAAAGTTCAGCATTAGTTAGCCGAGAAAATTTCTACACTACTAGCCCTTTTCGCATCAACCCACAGAGTAAGGACTGAAATCTCACATGAAGAAGTATGGGGGGATGCAGGAACCAAGTTTCCACATCCTAAGATGGTTGTGATGTCGGTTTTATACTTTAATTCTGCCTTCGTGTAGATCGATAAGCCTTTAGGGCTTATCTATGTACTTCTTTATGCGTCTTTCAAAACCTTTGCGAAGGTCTGTGATCATCCTTCGCGTAACCATAACAAGTGACTCAGGCACCTACGCACCTCTGTAACTACTTACTATATATTTTACCAAATTATCTCAAGTGTTTGCCAACTCTACTAGCTAATTAAGATTGTCTTTGTGTAAACATATATCTCTACTTGGGTTCATATAACAGAGGAAAACATATATATTCATGCATCAAATTAGCAGTAAAACATAAACCCAGTGCTTAACATGACATAATCACATGCAATTGACAGAAGTGCAATACATAGTAATTTCAGAATACTTCTATTTATTGATGATTCAGATTTCTAGTACAGACTCTAACTAGCCTGTGCACACAGCTGCAAGGGTTTGCGCACTCAGCTGTGGACTTCTACCCTAGGCCTCTGTGCACTCAGCTGCAGAGCCACTTTCTTACGCTAAGACTCTAACTCTTAGCTCCTTATAGACTTAGGAATTATTATAACTATGAGCTGAACTATCTTAGACTCCTCTAAGACCTCCTTTTTATACAATCCCATGGTTTGCAAACCAAAGGTGGATATCATCAAACCGACACAACCTATCTAAACTAAGGGCAGAAACCATTTTTGGCACTTGATATCTTCGTGCTCTGTGACCACAAAATGTGGAGACTTTACATTCCCTTGTACAAAATCTGGGCTTTCTGAACCCAAAATTGGGCTTTTAACCCAAAAATTGACCCTAAGGGACCCGTTCCCAATAGGCCCCCAACACAAACATGGTGACTCACCCTCGAGTCACTCAGTTGGTGCTGAGATATTGTCATGAAGACCTCCCAGCTTGATTTGGACTACTGAAACTTCGGCAGTGCACTATGTTGCCACCTTATTCATCTCCTCGACTAGCTACTCTGTTGTTGACCTGACACTATCTGACTGTATCTTCTGCTACGTCGCATATAGACTAGCCATCTTGCCTTCAATAGTGGTCATGATCAAATATGCCTCATTTAGCGAAGGCTTCAAGCGAACCTTCAGCACTGCTTTCTTGTGCCGAGCTATGCCCACCTGCGCTTTCAACGCCTCTACCTCCTACAGCTTTGTAAACCTTCGAGTGATGGCCATGGTGCATGCCATCACTTTGACCTCATCATATCACTATTGTAGCTCCCACGCCTCTATTTCCAAGCTCTGTACATGGAGTCCTCTTGCAGGTTGGTGACTACTTCGAGTGACTACTCGAAGAGCACCGTGCAATCCTTTACTGCATTGTCCACTGCTTCCACAACATCTTTCATAGTTGTCTCATGATGCTCTCTGACTTTTGGTAGAGTTGAAGGTTGTGCCTTCAACTGCAGTTCTGCAATCTTGAGGTTTAGGTTAAACTGAACCTTCACCAACTCTGTTCTTGTGTCGTGGACACTGGCAACGAGCTTCTAAAGTCGTACATCTACTAGCTCACTATCGGGAATTTCCAGCTCTGGGATAGAGCTGCATGCGTTAGCCACTACCTTGGTTGTGTGCTCATTTTGTACTTTTTTCTCACTGATTACCTGCAAGATGCACTATTCGCAGGCCCAAAGTTCCATGATCATGCCATAATGCAAAATGCGAAGCGCCTCACTGGGAAGTGCAGCCAAATTGAGCCCAATTCCTTTGAGGGTGCTGATAGTGCATTTGTTAGCTTCAGTCTCTGTGGTTAGCACTCCCTTCGGCAGCACTATTACCTAAGTATATAATGTGTGCACCATCCCTGCTATTTCTGATGTTCCGGATGCCAAACTAGTTGACGTCATGCTGCTTCATCCCACGTTGGTCTGTACCTGTGATGCATGGATCTACAACTCACATAGACCCATCTGAATGGCAGCCAAGGCCTACTTCTACTGTAGCATGAACTGCTGCAGTAGTTCCATGGTGGCATCCCTTACTGTATCACCAATATCATTCAAATCACCTTCTTTTAAGGTGATTGGATTGAGGGAAGTCTTGCTAGCCTTAGAATATTTTAGAGACCCTACCTTCTCTAGATCTCTATTGTGCTTAATGCAGAACATAGTAGTCTCTAGGTCCGCTCCTCCCTGTTTTGACTGCTAGTCCTCCTCCTCTATCTCTAGGGAAGGCGGTTTCTGACTCCTGTTAGAGCTGCGCTCCTCTTCTTCTGTCTCTCCTCCCGTCTGCTTCGTGGTGGTGTGCTCTACCTTGGCCTTGTTCTCAGCCTCCTTTTCTTCTTTGCGGCCAACTGTTCCATCTTCAACTTGGCCTCTTCCTTTTTCCGCTGCATTGTGGACTTGCTAGACCCAGCTGTCAAGTCCGAGGTAGTGCGCTAATCTGTCAGTGAATGGTCGAGGACCTTTATAATCACATCATAGTCTAGGTATGGCAGGTCATACCATTTCTACTCAAGATCCTTTCACGTGCATATCGAGACATGGTGGAAGTTGGCCTTGAACTCCACATACTCTTGTAGCTTCTCAAAAACAATTGGTGATAGCCTCTTTTGTGGTTGATGGCCATATGGATACTCATCTCCATCAAGATCCAAAACACCTTGTTGCCCTTGACCTTTTGAGGGTCCTTTGTAGCCCATAGCAAAGCGAAATTCACTGCTTCCGGTAGGTCGGGCATGACCAGAGGAAAATGGCTATCCTCTGGTAACTCCCACATGACCGGCACTATGGATAGTAGCAACCATACATAGTGGAATGTTTTGCTGTGATCCTGCACCTCTCCACAGTTCGCAAGGAACTCACTGCAAAGGTAGCATGTCCAGTTAATCTATATGCCCTCCATGCACTGCGCCGTTAAGGCTACTACCGGTGTCAGCACTTCATCTGAGTGACACTTCAACATAATCTTTCCTTCCAAGATTTGTGTTTCTACTTTGACTGCGGGTTCAGTTATACCTGTGATGGCATAGCCACATGGCTTCTTAGTGAGTTTTAATTTGTCCTTCATTGCTTCAGCAAAGTCACGCTTGCATGTCTTCCCACCAAATGTTATGGCCGGATTTTCTCCCAAGTGCAGCAGCTAAGTGATCATATGGATCAACGTGTCAGTAATGGGCATCGACTCTTCTAGCCATAGACATCGATCGTGCACCAAGCACAATAACTTCTTGATCACTGCCATGGTTATGGGTTTGAAATTGTAATGTGTTACCCACAACATGTTTAATAGACCTGCCTTATCCACCCCTTTTACCCACTTCCTTAGCTCCAACGTGGTCACACCAAAGTTTTTATAGAAGACGCGGTGCATGAGTTGGTCTGTTGCTAAATGGGGAAAGCATTCCATATCAGCCAAATCCTAGTCCTCCAATTTTAGAAGGGGTATGCGCCCTAGGCATAGTCCTTCAAAGAATATTTGGTCCGGTAGTAAGGGTGTGTGTAGTGTGACTTTACTTTCATCACTATCCTTCGGAACCTTCGACTTGCCTCTATGCGAAGGAATGTACTCGAGCAGTTTAGAAATGGGGTTAGACCCCTCCACATAAATGTCTTCTACCCCCTCCATATTAATGTTGTCCACACCCACATGGAGTTCTTCAACATCAGCTTCATGCTCTAGGTCAATCACCTTTCCCTTCTCCTGTGCGGTGGGCTTTCCCGTTTGTGGGTGCTTTCTGGGTGATGCGCGCACTAGCCGTTGCACTTTATGCTTATCCTTCTTTGATTTTGGACCCTCCTTGGTCGATGTAGGCCTTGGGCTAGGTGTCCTCAATGACTTAGGCACTTCTTCTAGTACTTCAATGCTTTCAACCTCTAGGGTAGCTCCCTCAGCTGTCATTTCTACCTATGGGGTAGTTCCTTCAGCTTCCATTGCTTCTCCTGCACTCACAGTTTCTGTGGGTGCCGACATAATGCTAGACAACAACTCCTACATCTCCATTGGAAATTTCTCAAACACTGAAATTGCTATTAGAGCTTCAAAGATCTCAAGGTTCATACACGCCTAAGAGCTTAATAGCTCAATTCTAAAAATGCCAAGTGTTTCTCGTTGGGCAAACACCTCTAATTTATAGGAATTTTCAAATTCAAATCCGACCGTTCCCCCCAAAATTGGTTCACAAACGCTGATTAGTAGCAGATTTTCACAGATCTTGCCCTTAAATTCCGACTTAAATGCTACTCCCCGCTCTATTTGGTCGTTTTCCCACTATCAAGTCGTGAACAGTGACCATAATGGTCACTTTCCGGCTTCCCTATGTGGTCCCTTCATGGATAGCAGAGCTTCCGACATGTTTTTGCTGACACTGTGACATTTCTGCATTCCACGCAGTTCCCATATCACGTAGCTCCCCAACTCGGGTAGTGTAGTTTATAATTTCATGCCTCCTTTTAGCTGCCTGGAACACTAAGAATGTGTTGGTATCATGTAGTCATCTAGCCAGATCTTTAGTGTATGGCTTCAATCAGCTTCCATTCACCCATTCTGGGAATGGTTCTCCATTTAATTTTACCAACTGAACTGCTCCACCATCGATACACTCCTTGATGACATAGGACCCAGCCAATGCATCCTAAATTTCCATGGAAATTTATCAAACTTGTTGTCATATAACAAAACTAGATCATTTATCGTGAAGGTGTGCAGTTTGACCTGTTGATCGTGGCATGCCCTTTCACGCTCCTTTTGAACTTGTTGATGAAATCCAACTAGAAATCTATCCTTCTCAAGTTCCATTAGCTACGTGAGCCTCTCTTCCAGGGCTCCACAATCCACCATTCCTGTGAATTTCGATATGCACAGACTAGGTACAATGTAATCCATTGGCATCACAGCTTCCATGTCATAAACCAATCTGAACGGCATTTGTCCAGTCATCTTCTTGTAAGTCATCCTTTAAGCCCATAGCACCGCGGGTACGTGCACATCCCAGTCATTCCTTTGTGCATTGAAAAGCTTTGTTAGCATGCTCTTGAATATTTTATTAAACTCTTCCACCATCCCATTAGCCTGCAGATGATAGGGTGTGCTCTTTTGATGGTAAACCTAAAACTCTTTCGTCATTGCGCTGATTGTCTCATTGAGAAAGTGCCTACCATGGTCACTTATTAGAATTTTTGGACAACTGAACCTTGTCACCTCGTACTCAAAGATGAATTTGGCTATCATTGCACTTATACACTCCTTCACGAGCTGCACCTCCTCCCATTTGGTTAAATGCTCAGTCGCGGTGATGATGTACCATGCACTCGTCTCTTTTCCTAGAGGCTGAATTGGTCCTAAAAAGTTAATCACCCACTTCTCAAAGGGTTGTAGCGATATATCCAGATTCAACGGCATCTCATCCCTGTACGATGTTCTGCCCATCCTTTGGCATGCGTCGCATGCCCTACAATACGCTTTTGAATCCTTATGCAATATCAGCCACCATAACCCAACATGTAGAATCTTCTACATTGTTGCCTTCCCTACATAATGACCTCCCGTGGCCCCATCATGAGCCTCAGCGAGGATTTTGTTTCATTCAAACTCTGGCACATAACGTTGCCATATTTTTTTTTATCCCATTTTGTACAAGTGCCCTACAATGGCAGAAAAATTTGTCACGCGCACTACCATTTCCTTCTTCTATTGACTTGTATAACCTTCCAGAGTCATTCCTATCATGAGGAAGTGGATAATATATTCAAAGTGACTATCTACGATGCCTACTGCAAAGAGGTGTGCATCAGGTAGCCCTTCCTCCACATTAGTAGGCTCCTCCCTTGTTTCAATGTGCGACAGATGATCCAGTCTAGCATTCAAGCATCCTGGTTTCACAATAACTTCAAAATCATATTCTTGGAACAACAACAACCACCTACATATCCTTCCCCCCAACATAGTCTTTCTAACAAGTTATTTCAACATGGAATGGTCCGTATACATATTAAGGTGTCCACCCAACAAATAGTACCTGAATTGCTGAAGTGCGTACACCATAGGTAATCCTTCGCGCTCTGCCACAGAATAATTTTTCTCTGCTTCTGACAGCTTCCTACTTGCAAATTCTATAGGATGATCCAAGTCCCCCTCACCAGCCTATGTCTATACTGCTCCCAATGAAATAAATGATGCATCCGCATGCACATGAAACTCCTTTTTCCAATCAGGGAAAACTAGGATCGGCGGTGACCATTTTTTCCTTTAGCACATCCAATCTCTTCTGGCATTCTTCATTCCAATAGAATGTAACATCCTTCTTTAAAAGTTTTTCCATCAACGTGGTGATCTAGGCATAGTTGTTGATGAATTTCCTATAGTATCTCATATGCCCCAATGTTGCGCGTTGCTATTTCACACTCCTTAGCGCCTCCAAATTGATTATGACTGTGATATTTGCAGGGTCTACCATCAAGCCTTGTTTGGATACCATGTGGTCCAGTAAGATCCCAAAAGGGATGCAAAAAAAACATTTCTTCAGATTGAGCGCAATATGGTACCTCCAGCATGTATCTAGCATCAAGCACAGACTTGCCATACGGCACTTCACCGGTTTAAACACTATCCAATAGTCAAAGTATACTTCCAGAAATTTATGAATGAAATCCTTGAACGCTGCAATGACTACACGCAAAAGGATTGTCAACACGTTCTTCAACCCAAAGGGCATAACCATATACTGGAAGCATCCCCATTCAGCTGCGAAGGTTGTCTTACTTCTATCCTTCAATGCAATCTTGATTTGATGGTACCTAGAGAACCCATCAGTGAATGAATATGTTTCCTAGCCACCTACATTATCTAAGACCTCATTGGTGAACGGGGTTGGGAAGGGATAATGCGTGCAAGCATCATTCAACTTCCTGCGATCTATGCATATCCTTATTTCTTCCTTCTGTCTCTTTTCCTGAACCACTATTGGGCTTACCCAATTAGATTCTTCCACCAGTTCAATACTACTTGCCGCGAGCATCTTGTCTAACTCTAAGCAGACACTTTCTTTATACTTCAGATTGAGGCGGAAAGATATTCTCTTCACAGGTTTCACATCTGGTTTTAGGGTGATATTCATGACACCCAATTCCCCTATTATCCCTTTTAGATCTGAAAAATTTGTGGGAAACAGATCCTGATATTCACAAAGTAGTTTGGTGACCTTATTTATTGTCACATCGTCCCAGTAGTCCCCAATATTTGCAACCTTCAACTCTGCCTCTGTGACAATGTTCACCTGCTTAGTCTTGAGTGGCTCAATTATGTCTGGGTTGTCTAGTTGTGGTCCTTCAACTTCGTGGTGTCCTTTAGTATCTGGAATATTAATCTTCCTCGGGTATTCATCTTCTTCTTCCACTGTGGCATTGTAGCACTCTAGCGCGTGGCTCAGCTGGGTGGTCCAATCATGTTGAATCAAATCTAGAGGATCCTGTGGTATACTGAAAATGGATGTCTTAACCTCCTATAGTGCTTAATTGATAGATTCAAATCCATCCTCAAAACTAAACATCATCAAAAATCCTTGGCGCAAAACATCGAATTCTTCGGTGCTATGACGGAGTTCTGTCTCCAAGTACCAATTCATTGGTATAACATCTAAGGTATGACAAAAAAAATGGATCCACTCTAGCTAAGGCTTTGCTCCATATACTTTAGTCCATTTGGTTGTGATGTTGGTTTTATACTTTAATTCTTCCTTTGTGCAGATCAATAAGCCTTTAGGGATTATCGATGTAATTCTTTACAAGTCTTTTAGAACCTCTGCGAAGGTCTACGATCATCCTTCACGTAAACCTAACAAGCAATTCAGGCACCTACGTGCCTCTGTAACTACTTTACTATATAGTTTCCTAAATTATCTTAAGTGTTTTCCAACTCTACCAGGTAATTAAGATTGTCTTTACGTAAACATAAATCTCTACTTGTGTTCATATAATAGAGAAAAAGATATATATTCATGCATAAAATTAGCAATAAAACATAAACCCAGTGCTTAACATGACATGATCACATGCAATTGACAAAAGTTCAATACACTATAATTTCAGAATACTTCTCTTTATTGATGATTCTAATTTCCAGTACAGACTCTAACTGCCCTCCACACATGGCAGTTGACTTCTACCCTAGGCCTCTGCGCACATAGCTACAGAGCCTCTTTCCTACGCTAAGACTCTCGCTCTTAGTTCCTTATAGAGTCATAAATTACTATAACTATGAGTTGAACTACTTTAGACTCCTATAAGATCTCCTTTTTATACAATCCCATGGTCCACGGACCAAGGGAAGATCTCATCAAGCTGACACAACCTATCTAAACTAAGGGTGGAAAACCTTTTTGGCACTTGATATTGTCATGCTCCACAACCACAAATTATAGAGAGTTTACATTCCCTTATACAAAATTCGGGCTTTTTGCCCCCAAACATGGGCTTTTACCCCAAAATTGACCCTAGGGGACCTGTTTCCAACAACACCATTGAATTATTTCAAAAAGTCATGAAAAATGACTGTAAACTCGACCCCTTTCTCACTCGATCAAAATATGGACCCCCGAGAATCTCAAAGATTCCCCAAAGATTCCTTCTCACAGGTTTAACAGAATTTGGCTACTAAGATTAAGTATATGATCACATCATTGCTTTCTTGGAGAAACATTGAGAAAAATGAGTATAAAGTTGGCCTGGTTTTGTGACTGTCAATTTCGGGCCTCCAAGGAATCTCAAAGACTCATCAAGATTCCATAAAGATTTTGTTATGTAAGTTGAATGAAATTTTGCTACTAAGATGAGGAATCCATCTACACCATGAGACTCATAGTGAAATTTTCATTAATTTGAGTATAAACTTGGCATATTTCTGACATTGAAATTTTTTCCTCCACATAATCGCCAAGATTCCTCCTCTACATCAAAGAATATTCTCCTTGAAATCCATGCCAAGAATGGTTTCACTACATTGGAATTTATGCACACTCCTTTTATTTGGTTGGGTGAATTGTGAAATCAGGTTCTTAGACAAATTTCGAGTGGAGTTTACATATTTCTGACATGGGTCATTCGTGACAGTCTAAAATGGAACTGGAATGGTCAAGGGTTCCAATCCTGCTGACCCCCATATGTAATCGACTGTTTATTTTTGTTGGTTGGCATACTAGTGCTTTGGGGGTGTTGTTATGGATCCATTGCGTGAGGCGAACTAGTCACCCGGTCGACACGGGTTCAATTCCTGCTAGCCCCCCATTATATGGTATGTCGTTAATGACCATATATATATATATATATATATATATATATATATATATATATATATATATATATATATATATATATATATATATATATATATATATATATATATAGATAGATAGATATATATATATAGATATATATATATATATATATATATATATATATATATCTATATATATATATATCTATCTATCTATATATATATATATATGGAGGGGTTAGTGGCAGTGGTGGCCTGCCAGCGCATATTTAATTTTTTATTTATTTTTAACTTTTAAATAATATAGTCAAAATTCATCAACCAAAATTTTGGGGTCAATAGAAAAATTAAATAGGCGACAATTTCACCACTTCCAGCTATTGGAAACCATCTCTGCAAAGTGTCAATTTCTTTCCTTGTTGATTTCCACCAACTTTAGTAGCTCCACTAGATTTATCCAAGCTCCAAATTTAATTAGCGCTCTGCTAATTTTAGCCAATGGACTAGGTTGACCAAAACTTTGACAGGAAATAACATATGGTGTCAGATTGAGGTGCTATTTGTGCCATTGGAAAGCTTGTGATGAGCTCTTAGATCTGATCCTAGTATCAAGGAATTCCAAAGACTTTGATTTTTGAACTCTTCCTAAGCCCTCCTTGATCTCCAAGTGTTTATGGAGCCATCTAGATCATTCTTCCCAACTAAGGAGCTTTTTCTTCTCCGAAAGCATTAACACTATCCATAATGCGTCGTATGCCCTTTTCTGCACAACAAGTGCCATGTCAAGCCAGACTTCTTTCTCCTTCACCTTTGTACTTCAGAGCCATAAGTGTTGAACCAACACTTGCATTCGATGCAAACATATAGGACATTATTTGAAAATTACATACAAGACCCAACATGACTCAAACAACCCCATACTTTCCAAGAGTTTTTAACTGATTCAGGTCTCAACTCGTATTTTGAACTTATCTCCCTAATGTTTTACTCAAATTTCGAGCGGGAGTACTTATTGGATGAAAAATTTAAGTCCTCATCTAAGGAGTGACCATGTTGCATACTTTGAATGGACCCTTCTACATGAAAAATGAGAAATACATGGAAAAATGTGATTAGAATCATGTTTTTCATGTATTTCTCATTTTTCGTGTAGTGGGGTCCATCGAAAGTATGCAACATGGGTAATCCTTGGATGAGGAATTAAATTTTTCATCCAAGAAGTACTCCATATTGAAATTTGAGTAAAACATTAGGGAGATGAGTTCAAAATACAAGTTGAAAAAATAGTTTTTTCTTTTTTCCCTCTAAAATTTGATGATGTAATAATCCTATTTTATTATTTCCACTATTGTTTTATAATTTCCTTAGGAGGTCCATTTTAGACCTCAAAAATTTCCTGATGGATATTGGTGGTCACCCACCTATTCTACTTGGACCCCCACCATTGTTTCTTTCAATTTTTCTGTCTCCTTAATTATAGCACAGTTTACTATTTTTGGTATTTTTTAGGTCTTGAACTTCCGGAGCCGTTTTAAGGCCCTAAACGACGTTTTTTTGGAAAATCACAGGCGTTGAATATCAATTTTCAACTCAATATTCGTTGTCAATAGCTGTATTCCCCATATAGATCTTTCTAATGAGGTATCGTGTGCATCAAATAGAGATAGCATGCCAAATTTATGACCCCGGTAAGTTGATGTACCAATTTACCCTAACGGGGCCCATAGTTTGGTGTTTCATCTCCTAGGGTTAGGTTTTTGGATGTTTGGGGTTTTCCATTATTTCTTAATAATAAATATGCCTTCAAGCCTCATTCTAACAGAGTTCAGAGGCATGTAGCCACCACATCTCTTGTAAGAGATAAGCTACCATCACCAGAGCTAGTTTATTTCCATTATGTATGTAAGCATATTTCAGTTCCTTGATATTAATGAAATGAAGTTTCCTTTCTGTTGCATCTCTATGTTTATGTTTATATCTATTATTTATTTCATTCATGTTTAAATTCATATCAGTGGTATCAAAGCGGTCTGCTCTTTCTCGGTCCTTCTTTGCATGTCCCCAATAAGGTGAGGGTATAAGGAGTCGGGGCTCGATCTGGCTGAACCTTTGCAAGATTAGCCTCGCAAACCTCGACGACCTCCCATGGGGAAAGAAAAGAAAGACAGGGCATCATGTAATCCTATCAAAATATTTCTCAAGGAGGCCCTTGAGAAATAAAGGAATGCGATGATGGATAACTTTTCCCAGATCCTTCAATGGTTGCCCACCAGTGGTGCATCCACATCCAGCAACCACTTTGGAGGTGCCACTCCTTTTAAGGTGCAAGTAAACTTTGAAATTCCCACATTTGAGGGCCAAATAAATGCAGACACCATATATAAGTGGTCAAATATTCTAGAAGGATGTTTTTCTATTAAAGATTTTTCTAGCCGGGAAAAGATTTATTTTTCTCTTCTCAAAGTCGCCCCCCATGTCAAGGAATTTTGGGAAACCTACTCTTTGCAGAAGGATGAAAGTGTGCCCTCATTGTTTTAAGATGCACCTACTTGGAATTCATTTCGGAATACCATCAAGGAGAAGTAATACCCAGTTGGGAGCTATGAGGATAAATATATAAAGTGGACCACACTACAGGAGGGAAGAGACCAAGATGCGCTGGAGTTTACCAATGTTTTTCATACCCTTTGCATGAAGTTACATATCAAGGATTTTGAGAAACATTTATTACTCGAGTACTTCAAATACCTACACAGGTACATCCATGATTAGATGGAGTTCTTTGACATCTCCTCGCTTAGCATGATGTACTGATACTCTGTCAAGATTGAGCAAAAGCTTAAACATAAAAATGGAGACTTTGGATCTGTGAATTCGAAGCAAGCGAAAGGTGCCCCAAAACCGCATAAGAAGGGAAAAAGCCAAGGCAGGGTGGCCCAAGACAACCTGCCAAAGCTGTAAAAAAAGAACAACATCGTGAAGCCAAAGAAGGACATGGGAAAATGGTGTAAGTTCCATAAGAGCTCCACTCACAACACAGGTGAGTGTTGGGCCAAGCAGTCACTGGTGGTTGAGTTGAAGGCTTCTGAATCAAATGCATTTTCCAACTCTGAGTTAGAGCCTAACAAGGGGAATGACAAAGGGAAGAAGATTATCGATGCAGAGCCCAATGCCACCATTTCCACCATGAGGATCCAGAACGAGGAACCCGAAGATCCAGACAACGAGGACCACCTTTCCCACTTCCAGATGTGGGTAAAGGGTTCCCGACTATAGTTTATTGTCAACAATGGGAACCAAAAGAACCTCATTTCAGCATAGGTCATGAAGCGATTGGGCTTACTAACAATAATATACCCACAATCGTACACTATTGGGTTGCTTCACCAAGGACGAGAACTTCATGTCAGCCAGTAGTGTTGCCTTCCATACAACATCGAGCCCTTCATGGATGAGGCATTATGTGATGTTTCTCCTCTTGATGTTTGTGATGTATTGTTAGGCCAACCATACTTTTGGAAGTGACATGTTGTGTATGAGTGAAGGCCTCGTGTTGTTATTTTTACCTTGGGAAATAATTTGTACAGTATACCGGAGGTAGCACCACCTACTGACATCTCTTTGGTTACTGTAAAAAAATATAGTATGCTTATTTCCAAAACCATGAAATTTGTTTTCGTGATGATACACCCTCAGGGAAATAAGAAGACAATGACCACAACCTTTATACAGGGCCCCTTCGCATGACAGCAAAAAATGTGCAAGGTCATGGAGGAGTATGAGGACATCTTCACCTCCCTCGTAGGGGTGTCTATGCATTGTTAGGTCAAGCAATCCATCGATCTGACCCCAGGTGTGTCTTTGTCCAATGGATCAATCTATCGGTTCTATGTCCTAGAGAACGACAAAATCAAGAGGTAAATTCAGGAGATGGTGCAGAAAGTTCACATCCGACTGAATTCAGCACCCTCTGGGAGCTCGATCATATTGGTTCAAAAGAAGGATGGGACTTGGAAACTCTGTATTGACTATCAGGCACTGAACAAAATCATTGTCTAGAATAGGTATTGGATCCCAAGAATTAATGACCTTCTCAACCAAGTCAAGGGGGTAAAACATTTCAGCAAGATTGACTTGAATTCCGGATATCACTAGGTACCAATCAAACCCTCAGATGTGTGGGAGACTACCTTTAAAGCTAAGGAGGACCTTTTCGAATGGCTAGTTATGACTTTGCAGTTGACAAATTCTCCTGCAACCTTCATGAGGCTAATGGATGACATCTTGCGGCCATTCACCAACTCATTTCTAGTGTTATACTTGGATGACATCCTGATCTTTAGCAAGAGTTAGGAAGAGCACCTCCACCACATCTGACAGGTTCTCCAAACACCATGACAACACAAGTTGTGTGCCAATTTGGAGAAATGCACTTTTGACATGACCCAAGTTCAGTATATGGGATACATTATTGATGAAAGAGGGGTGCATGTGCATCCAGCTAAGATCCAAGTCATTCGGTATTGGCTAGCCCCAACCACTTTGACAGAGCTCCACAAAATTCTGGGTCTTGTTAATTTCTACTTCAGGTTCATGTTGGGGTTCTCTCGTATCACATGGCCCTTGAGTCAAGTCACCAAGGGAGGAGCGAAAGAAAAATTATTTTGGTCTGAATCTCAATAGAAGGCATTCGCAAAGTTGAAACATTACCTCTGCTTTGCACCAGTGCTCACAATACCAGAATTGAAACAACCATTTCAGATCGAGAGAGATGCCTTTGAATGTGCTGTCGGGGTGGACCTTACTCAATAGGGGTTTCCAGTTTCATATCACAGTGAGACACCTTCAGAAACAGTCCAGAAGTATCCCACTTATGACAAAGAGATGTATTCCATTGTTGAGGCTTGACGAGAATGGAAGCATTACATTTTGGGGAAGGAAATTTTCATCCACACAGACCACTCACCCCTGCAGTTCATACCAACCAAAGAGAAGTTGCAAAAGGATCACCATTAGAAGTGATCCACATAGCTGCAACAGTTCCATTTGAATATCAAGTACAAGAAGGGTAGCACCAATACTGTTGCAGACTACCTCAACCGACCACTGATCATGGCATTAACCACCATGCTCAACTCTTGTGGCCACAAGACTTCTGATTGGCCACTTATCTATAAAATTGACCAAGAATTGAGCCACACATATTAAACACTCTTGGAGGGTCATAAAGTTCTAGATTTTCACCTCCATGATGCACTATTATGCCATCTGGGACATCTTTGTTTTCCTTCATACGAGCGTGCCAAGATGATTTGGGAAGTGCACTATAGTCGCGTCACTGTGCATTTCGAGGTCGATAAAACTGTGGTAGTACTGTAGAAGTATTTCTATGGGCTGAATATTCGACAGGATAACTGGAAGTACATTAGATCTTGTACTACATGTGCCATTTCCAAACTGATCATCAAGAAGCAAGGCCTCTATACTTTTCTTCCTACCTTGTGTCTACCTTGGGAATCCATCTCGATGTATTACATGTTGGGAATTCCTCCTACTAAGCATGGAAATGATTGTGTTTTTGTGGTCGTCAACATATTCTCGAAGATGACCATTATGGCAGTCTGCAAGAAGAATATTACAACATAATACACTACTAAATGTTGGGTGTGGAGCCTGATTATCTTCTATATTCAAAGGTATCATCACATTGGACCCCAGTTCAAAAATATTTGTGGCAAGGGGGGTCCAGGGGGGGGCAGGTGCGACCTTTGGGAGCCCCCCCCTGGTGGGGGGTTTCGGGGGCAGCGGCCCCGAAGCTAAAAATAGATGTAAAATTGCCTTGTAAAAGTATAGTAATTTCTAGTCAATCTGGGCTGTTCATTAGGCAGATGATCTGACGGTAGAACTTATGTTTAGTTTAGGGTTTTTTTCCCTAGAAGGCAACTCCTCTCTTTGTATGAGGGCATTGTATTTGAGGCTATGTAATAGATGTGTATTCTCTAAGCGAGAAACAAAGAGGTGAGATTGTGAGAGAAAACAGAGGATATTACAACGGATCTGTTGTAGGTTGTGTCTCTTCATTTTGCTGGATAATAGAAAGGAAGGACTGGTTGTTTGGGGTGGATGTAGCCAAAACTGGGTGAAACACGTATATCTGTGTCTCTCTTGTTTTGTGTGTTTTCTGTGTTTATATTTCTGCAATATTTTATGTGTTCCATTGCTCCGTAATATATAATTTTCTAACACTAAACTCTTATTTGAACACATGTGGGTACACTTAGGGATCTCATAGTCTATCATCTCATATCGAGACGACATGGATTTTTATCCCTGGGTTGTTACATTCCCTATGAGGTAGTAACTCTGGAATCTCTACAGGAAAGACATCCTCAAACTACTAACTAATACAAAGAAAGATACCTCTTTAGGACTTCATCATCCTCAAGAGCCTTCCCTTTATCACTAGAAATATTCCCTAAAAATAATAATCATCCTTTCCTGTTACCTTGCTTTACTTGCATAGTTGTAACCATTCTCACTAATGTAGACTTCTAATTTCCCTACAAAATTCACCTTTTCCCATAATTATTTAGGCACTCAATATCCTTGTCATAGCATTCTGCCTTGGCCCTATGAATAACAACTAGTATATTCCAAAAATAATACTATATGAACCCAAAGGAAGAACATTTGGATGTGTTAACGTAGGCATACCATTCAACTCAAATGCACAAGATGTCACCCAATGATGAAATATTCTTTTTGTCCTTGTAGCCAACTCCAACCAACCAAGATTATGCATGAATTCTTTATTCAAGCAACACTTATCGACTAGGTAGGGACTGATATAAATATAATTAGATATAGGATTAATCAAAATGAAAACAACTTGATCACAAATGTTACCTTCCATCTCAATAATGGATTCTTGATGATTTACCTTCCTATTATTCACTGTTGCATAAATATGAGGAATACTCTCATGAACATCTCCAACTATTTTTGCCTCATGCACAATATAGATATGAGGCCAAGCACCCTAGTTTGACGACCACTCACTCCTGCAATGCTCTCAACCAAAAGTTTAACACCTCAAAGGCTTGCTGCCAGCACCCCCTTTTTTCTCCTTAGGTTAAGACCAATGTCCTCTCTCAACTGCATTGAACTTCTTATAAGGCGCCACATTCTCCTTGTCGCTTGCATATTGATGTCTTCCTCACTTATGAGGCCTCTTTCCTTTAGTCTTCTCATTACCTTTCCATTCATGCTTGAATTCAGGGTTGCACTTTGACTTCCCATAATAATGCTTTAGTTTTCTTAAGGCTTTCTTTAATGACCGAAGCTCATAAAACTCAATCTAATCTTTGAATGCTATAAGAAACCCACTAATGAACCTTTGAATCTTTTCCTTTCCTTCCTTAAGATAAGAAACATACCTCAAGAACTCCAACAATTTGCTAGTGTACTCTTCTTCTTTCATGGAACAGGTCCTCAACTTATAGAATTCCTTCGCCCTATCATCATATTATCTTTTAGACAAGTACTTCTTCTTGAAAATCCTCTCAAACTCATCTCAAATTAGCTCCTCTTCTCTAATTCCTCTAACATGCTTCACATATTTTGACCAGATATCTTCTTTCCATTTGAGATTAAAGGTAGATATCTTAGCTCTCATGTTCTCTAACTACTTGTGCAATATGAATAAATTATTCCTCCCAAGCAACCATGATTTTACATCTTTATATCTATTCATATCTCCACCAAATGTAGGAGGTTTGGATTTCTTGAACTCTTCCGGAAAATATCACTTATCACTCCTCTTATAACGATTATGGATGTGATGGTGATGATGTCTCTTGGAACTAAAACTAGTGTAGAACCCATAAAAAATACTCCTCATGTTAGGTGTATCCAAATATCTCCCACCTATGACTGTATCATGTTTTTCCACCTTGTGTCCTCTATGACACTTGCTCCCATATGCCCCATTAGTCTTCTCCTCATGTCCATAATTGATCCCCATCTCACCCTACTTCCAGAAATCTGAAATACTTTAAAGGATGACTGCATTAACTTTTTCTTACTTTTTCTAAGCTCTGGTAAGTCTTTCCTATGCCTCAACCAACCTCTTATTATTTTCCTTTCAACTTCTGATCTTTTCCTTTACACTTCTCAATGTTTCTACCAGACCGGGATAATACTCTTCTCCTTGTTGCTCAACCGACCTTTCTCATTCCACTAAATTCACATCAAGACTATAGGGGGGGTCATGTCAACTGTAGTCCACCATTGTACTCTTCATATTTGGCCTTCTCTTTTTTTCAAACATGTCATGTTAGATAAACCAAATAGAAATCACAATCAAAATCATACCTCATTGTATCTCAGGGGAGGCAATCTCATCTTCACAAATGAATTTAGATTAGCATGATATAATATCACAAGAATATAAGATCATACATAAACATCATGATTGTAATAAGAAATGACCTAAATTCATGCATGATAAACACATAGAAAACTAATATGCATGCATAACAATATGCATTTACCATGAGGTCTAGTGCTATAACCTCACTATGATACCACAATGTAATGCCCCACCCCACATTTACCCACTTTTACAAGCCTTGCAAGGTAAACATGAGCTGAGTGCCACTATGAAATGACCTGACCTCCAAATTCGAATTATTGAAATGGGGTCGACTAACTAAAAATAAACTACCATCCCTTGGTGATTAAAGACCACTTATGACTCTGAAAGACACCACAAGTGATCAATCCCTAAACTATAACTTAGTTTCCCTAGCTTAACTCCATGACCACACACATAATACAACATCCATGTGGTTGGGAGGCTATAACTGCACCCATAAGTCTATCTCCATGCATTTATGACCCCAAATACTCAGATCTGTTCCAGCAATTGCAAAATATGTGGGAATTTTTCAAGCTAGCCTTGAGACCACTACCCAAAACTTCCTATTACTTTCCAAAAACATAACTACAATGATAACAATGCCCATTTAGAACCTGAGTAATATCTTGACCGAGACATGGCTATTACATGATACTCATTTCGTCAAACATATTAAGAGCATAGAAGCTACAGGACATGAATTCATATCTGATCATAAACTTATGAACTTCATATGAAAATCACCAAGAAGGCACTATGCCCTCTTAATCTACCTACAAAAATACTTGTTATCCCATGCATTCATCAACCATTCAATAACTTATCAGATCATGAGCAATAGCCATAACTAGAGCACATCATACAACCATTCATATAACCAACATATAACTAGAATAGTATTCATGAAAAATCAACCTTAATATCAACATGATAATCAATACAAATGCTCATAGATCATAATGAGAAAAATAGATCATATCAACGAAAGGAAAGGCCAACCAAGTCAGGGACTTCCACGTACCACCTGATCATAGATTATATGAACCAAAATCTCTCTTTTAGCCAATGACCCCCACGACATATTCCAAGCACAAATGTGGGATCATATGTGTTAAACTGAAATAAAAACCAGCCAGGGCTTCTAGAGGTCAAACCAGCTCAACCCTCAACCATAGCGATTTCACCTAACCAGTCCATAAATCACTAATAGTAAAATAGATTGGTCTCTACCCAAGTTGTCTGGTCCCCCAGGGACTAGTAACTCAACCCACAACTCGCAAGGGACCCAAGCTATTATAGGGCTCTAGAGATCTATCATATCAACCCACAACCTCTAGGGCATCCAAGCTATTACAAGGCTCCAAAGAGTTTGTCCCAACCCATAGCCTCCAGGGATCCTGAGAACTAATAAAAAATCCAAGTAGGGAACCCACTACATCATGGCCATCCAGGAAATGGCAAGGAAAAGTTGAAACCACTATCAATCCAGGAAAATATCCATGCCAATAACAACACATAACCAAGCAACCACATGCATATACCATGCATAAAAAAACCAACAACATTATCACACATGCAATCTGTTACCTGCAAAGTGATCTTCTAGTAGTTGTATCCAATTGTTTCCTTGCACTCCCTTGCTTTCCCTTGTTTTTCATTTTCTTACTTGATTTCCTTCCTCCAAATCCAAGTAAATTCTAGATTGCTCTAAGAATGATCTAAGTGTGCAAGTGTATGAGAGAATGAGATTGTGGAAGGAGAGAACCAAAACTAAACTAACAAAAGTTGTGAATTTTTTCTTTGATGCCTTTTTATTATTGATGTCTAGTCTCTTCTTTTGTCTTTTTCTTTTGTTTCATTTTATTTAATTTTCTCTCTAATTTCCCTTGCATGCATATTTGTATTTCTTCTCCTTCATTTTCTCCTATTTTCTTCTATTTCTTATAATTAAATGCCAAGTTTTGCCTCTTTTCCTTTGCCAATTCCTTTTCCAATTTCCATAGACATTAATAAACCATAAGTGATGCCCACTACAATGTTTTTCCGCCATTCATCTTGGAATATGTGTGTGATGAAATTTTTCTTATTTCATTTACATTGAAAATAAATGAGGGGCTCTTACCTATAGGAATTTATAGGGTAAGTTCCTCAGACAGAACACCAAAGTAAACCGCTCACAAACAGATCGTAGATCAATACACCAGTACTTTTGACGTGGTTAAAACCCTCAAAGAGGGAAACAGTCCACGGCCTGAGCCAGCGCGGCCACTTCAGGCAATTTATTAATAAAAGAATGAAAATTTACATAAGCTTCTCTCATGAACGGTTAACCTACAAATCACCCTCCATGCTCTTTAAATAGATACCATGGACCAATCGGGTGTTAAGCCATGGATCAAGTGTCGGTAATACCGAGGAGAGAATGAACCGTTGGATCACTACATATCGTGACCGTCAGATTGTAAGTTACAAAATGTACATAGTAAAGAAACACACTTTACCTAACTCTATACTAGACCAAGTTGTACTTAACTATTTCCTATGTGTCGGAATATCCTAACATCCCCCCTTAAGAACAACTTGGGATAGGATTGAAGGATTTACAAATATGACACAATAGGAGAAGGAACGAGGCACTAGAGCCTATCCCCCCTTAGTGACAACTTCCTGAACTCCAACCATAAATTGAAGTTTAGTGAACTTCACCTCTGTGAGAGCCTTTGTAAAGATGTCTGCAACTTGATCATCTGTTGAACAATATTGCACTTCAAGAACATGGTCATGAATGAGCTTTCTGATGAAGTTCATGTACATTTGAATGTGTTTGTTGCACTGATGTTGAACTGGATCTTTGCATAGTTGAATGGCACTCTGATTATCACACCAAAGTGTAGTCAGATGCTGCTGCTGAAAGCCAAACTCTGACAGGATCTGACTAAGCCACAAGGCTTCCTTACTAGCTTCTACGGCACCACGATACTCTGCTTCTACTGAAGAAAGAGAAATGGCACCTTGTTTCTTGCAAGCCCATGTAATAGGTCCTGAACCAAGAGTGAACACATAACCTGCAGTAGACTTCCGATCATCAGGGTCACCAGCCCAATCGGAATCAGTGAAACCAACCAATAGAGGAGATGCTTCGGCACTGTAATGAATCCCAAACTGAACTATACCTCGAACATAACGAAGTATTCTTTTAGCTGCTTTCCAATCTTTCACGTGGGTTTTGCATAAACCGAGCAACAAGGCCAACAGCAAAGGAAAGGTTAGGACGAGTATGGGTTAGATACAAAAGTTTTCCTACAAGTTGACGGTATAAGGTAGCATCAACTTCAGGAGAAGTACAAGTGACTAAAAGTTTGACTCCAGACTGAAAGGGAGAAGGGGTTGGCTTACAGTCTTCCATGTGAAAATGGCAAAGAATATCACAAGCATACTTGGATTGGGAAAGGGAAATACCTTCCTTCGATTGCAAGACTTGAAGACCAAGAAAATAATGTAAGTGTCCTAAGTCTGTCATTTCAAACTTCCTTTTAAGGCTAGACTTCACATGGTTTATAAGGTTGGGATCACTACCAGTCAGGATAAGATCATCAACATAAAGAACAAGAATGATAAGAGACTTGCTCACTTTCTTGGTGTAGACAATATTGTCAGAATGACACCTAGAAAAGCCATTTTCTAAAAGAAAGTTATCCATTTTGGCATACCAAGCTCGAGGAGCTTGCTTGAGACCATAAAGGGATTTCTTAAGCTGACATACAAGGCTGGAGTATGTTTGTATAAGGCCAATAGGTTGTTCCATATAGATTTCTTCATGCAAGTCCCCATGCAAGAAGGCAGATTTAACATCCATCTGATGGACTTCCCATTTGAAAGAGGCAGCAAGGGAAATAACAAGGCGGATAGAGTTCATTTTGGCAACAGGGGAGAAGGTTTCAGTATAGTCAATGCCTTCAACTTGTAAAAAACCCTTAGAAACAAGACGAGCTTTATGTTTATCAACTTTCCCATCTGGTCCATACTTGGTTCTGTAAACCCATTTGCATCTATCGAGTTTTCATCCCTTTGGTAGAGGAACAAGATCCCATGTATCATTTGCCAATAATGAATGATATTCTTCATTCATAGCTGCTTCCCAATCTGGATGGCCTGAAGCTTCTGCAAAGGTGTCAGGATCATAATTCATTAAAGCTTGAGCCAGTAAAGAAGAGGCTCTCTCGAACTGAGAACGTGTACGTCGCTAATCTGTAGGATCACCGGCAAGATCACCTGCTGCATCCCAAGTAGCATAGACTCATTTTGGAAGCTGAGGAGCTGAAGGAGGATCCTGAGAAGGTGGGGGAGGATTTTCATCCTCGCTTTCATCATTTGAAGAAGAAATATTTTCAAAAGTAGAAGAGATAGGGAGAGGTGGCACATCCGCCGAACTAGGCTCGCAGGCTGATATATTTTCAGCAAACTTTACATCTCTTCTAATAATAACTTTTTTGGACTTAAGTGGAATAAGTCTATATCCTTTGACATCTTCAGAATATCCAACAAAAATACATTTTTCACTCTTAGGTTCTAAAGCTTTATGTTTCTCATTTGGAATATGGGCCCATGCTTCACTCCCAAAAACACGAAAGTGACTTACATCTGGTTTGATTGAGCTCAATGCTTCTTCTGGAGTGATATTCTTTAAAACCTTAGTAGGAGTGCGATTTATTACGTAATTTGCACAGTTAATTGCTTCTGCCCAATAATTAAGACTAAGTCCTTTATATTGAAGCATACAATTAGCCATTTCCTTTAAGGTGCGATTCTTCCTTTCAACTACACCATTTTGTTGTGGAGTATATGGAACAGTATGTTGCATTTGAATTCCATTTTCAGTGCAAAAGTTGATGAATGTGTTTTTAACATATTCTCCGCCATTATCAGATCTTAGCTTAAGAATTTGATGTCCAGATTGTTTTTCAACAAAGGCCTTCAAGGCCAAGAACATGTTAAATACTTCACTCTTAAGTTTTAAGAAGTATACCCAAGTGCGTCTGGAGAAATCATCAATGAAAGTTAAGAAATACTTTTAGCCAGAGAATGAAGAAACTGGAAGTGGACCACATAAATCACTATGCACGAGCTGTAAAGGGGCTGAGGCATGCCAAGAGGCACGTTTTTCATAACTGTCCTGATGATGTTTTCCGAGTACACATCCGGAACAAACACCATCTCTGCAAGATACCATTGGAAGACCTGTCACCATATTTTCTTTACATAGATTCTGAAGAGAGCGATAGTTTAAGTGACCAAATCGCTCATGCCAAAGTTTTCTCACTTCATCATTATGAGCAACAAATACTGAGGGAAGATTTGATGACCCAAAGTTGTGAAACTTATACAACCTTGTAGAATCATCAACAATGCCAGTAGCTAAAATCTGTCTAGGATCTCTTAGGTCCTTAATTACAACATCGTGAGGTGAAAATTCAACTATTTTACCTTCACCTAAATGGGTTATCTGATATACAGATAGAAGGTTGCAGGATAAGGTTGGAACACATAATACATCATTAAACTGACCATTGTCTAGATGAATAGTTCCAGTCGCTACAACACTAAGAGATCTATCATCACCAACATATATATTTTTGGTGTTAAAATCATTTAAAGAAGAAAAGATGGCTTTGTTTTTGGCCATGTGATAAGAAGCTCCAGAATCAATGAGCCACTCATGAGAATGAGAAGAAGAAGATACATTTATTGCATAGCTAGACCGAGATGCTTGACAACCACATGCAGAAAGTGCCATTCCTGAAGATGAAGTTGAAGTTGAAGATTGCTCCAAATGGATGTTATGCTTCTTAATTGCTACTTCCAAGGCTTCCATCTTCTTAAAGAATTCGGATTCTAAGTGGCCATCTCGATTACAAAAGTTGCAATGTCTATCAGTCTTCTTCCATTTGTTTTTATTTGTCTTATCATTTTGTTGAAATGATTTTTCATTTTGAGGCGGAAATTGCTTAGGACCCTTGTTTGGTTTAGGACCATTCCTTTTAGGATACGACTTCTTAGGATTCTTTGAATTTGGTTGCTGCTGGGTGGCTAACGCTTTCTTAGAAGATTTTCCAAGATGAAGAAGACCAAGGTGTAAGAGTTTTTCTTGTTCTCTTATTAAAGAATCACAAAAGGAATCAAAGGAAGGGGACTTGTAGGCTTGTCCTTGAAAAATGAAGGCTTCTCTTGTAGAATGGAAGGTGGAAACAAACACAGAATAGGCTGGTCCCAACTTAGTAAGAATGGAGTAGATAAGGCTACTATCTTCTTTCTTGACCTTAACATCTTCCAAGAGAAGTCTGAGGGTCTTGAACTTGGACAAAAAATCTTCAATGCAAGAAAAATTATTGGGGTCCAGTTTAAGCAATTCATTTTCAAGTTGATCAGCTTTAAGTTCATTTTTAATTCCAAAGACTTTAGTAATCTGTTTCATTGATTCATAAGGAGTATCAAGTTCTGCAATATGGAATCTAAGATCTGGAGAAATAGACATCCCTATCAACCCACATGCTTGGTCTTGCCTATTTTCCCATTTAGCTATCTTGTCTTCATCTTTCGGTTTGGTCTCTTGGTCTATAGCTATTCTGTAAAGACCTTTACTTCTAAGTAAATCCACAATGTAGGACCACCATTGGAAGTAGTTGGTGCTGCCAAGAATAACTTGGCATGGACTTTCCATTTAAAAAAAAAACTGAAGCTATAGATGCTAAAACTAACTATTTCAATGGAAATATCTTGAAAAATTAGGCTGTTTAAAAAAAAACGGTTCTGAAAACGGCTTCCGGATGAAGAAGTTATGGCTTTTGAAGAAAATTTGATGAAGTCGCCGACGAAGTGCGGGAATGTGTGGAAATGAAAAATCCACCCCCACAAAATGGAGACTTGAACCCAAGACCTCTATTCTCATAAATTAGCTTTGCACCAAGTGAGCTATACAAAAATTTTGAGAGAGAGAGAGGGGGGGGTGCTTTGGGTTGCGTGCTTGCTTTGAGAAAGCTCTTTTTCCCTATAAAATAAAAAACACAAAACCCAACACGGACATACAAAAAAAACGAACCTTGCGGCTCGCAGTTAGCTTTAGCCGGAAATGAAATATTTTCAAAAACAAACCTTGTGGCTCGAAGTTAGCTTTAGCCGGAAACTAAATATTTTCCTCAATGTTTCTGATTTTCCGACATCACACTGAGGCGTAGCGGAAGAGAGCATACGCATGAGAAAAATCCTTCCTTTCTGTTTCCGATTTACCCAGATCGCATAGAGTCGTAGGGAAAAGAGCATACGCAGAAATGAAAGGTATAGATCTGGTAATAAAAAAGCTAAATAAACCGAAAACCGAAAACCGAAATAAATAGAGAGAAAATAACTGTAAACTGCAAATAAACACTATATACCTCTAGATCTTAAAAATGACGCAGCTAGGGCTACCGGAAACCTTTTCGCGTGAAACGAAAGGGGTTCCTCACTGTAACAGATGCTCCCAACACAACAGAGCAGTCCTCTCAGCCTGAAAGCAGTCAGAAACAATAGATCTAGGAAACGGTAGTCGGATGCAGTTCTACCGGCTTCAGATTTGGATCACCAACGGACGCGGCCCTCAAATAGCTCTGATACCATGTAGGAATTTACAGGGTAAGTTCCTCAGACAAAACACCAAAGGACACCACTCAAACAGATCGTAGATCAATACACCAGTACTTTTGACGTGGTTAAAACCCTGAAAGAGGGAAACAGTCCACGACCTGAGCCAACGCGGCCACTTCAAGCAATTTATTAATAAAAGAATGAAAATTTACATAAGCTTCTCTCATGAAAAGTTAACCTACAAATGACCCTCCATGCTCTTTAAATAGAGATCATGGACCAATCGGGTGTTAAGCCACAGATCAAGTGTCGGTAATACCGAGGAGAGAATGAACCATCGGATCACTACATATCGTGACCGTCGGATTGTAAGTGACAAAATGTACATAGTAAAGAAACACACTTTACCTAACTCTATACCTAACTCTATACTAGACCAAGTTGTACTTAACTATTTCCTATGTGTCGGAATATCCTAACATTACCACTAACTCAAAGAATAATAATTAATTGATTTAATTAAGATAAGTGGTTAAATTAATTAAGAAATAAAAATTATTTATTAATTGTTTTACTGATATATGGTCAAAGTGAGTTGGAAATAATTATTAAATAATTGTTTCATAGGAGGAATGTGTAGAGATTAAAGAATAATAAATAAATAATGATTTATTTATTTTTTCCTATGGATGGGTGAAAATATTGTTAAGTCTTTTCACAAAATGGATAAATATGAAAATAACATGAAATTACTTAAATGAATTTATAGGTTATTTTGAAATGGATAAATAGAAATAATTAAGTAAAAGCGGTTCTCTAAATTATTTCTGAAGTTGAAAGTGGGTTTTTATCTGTATAACCCATACTACATGGTGTATTTCGATTATCCTAGTGGAAAATGACTAGGTGATCTCTTTGTAGGTGATGATATATGTTCCCCCAATGTATGAGTGTTAGGAGCACATCGTATGACCAAAATACATTGTACGTTCACTTTTACTAGACACTAAAGGAGTAGATTGATGGGGAGAGCAAGAGATATTGCAACATAGGGAGGGCTATAACTAGAGGGGGCAAGACCTACTTTTCATATAAAATTCTTCTTTATGGTGTGTACATGATCTTAATGATGCAAAGGAGACATACCCATACTCGTTGAGGTAACTCAGTACAAACAAATAATAGTGTGCCTAGTAATGTGGGTTTAAGAAAAATATTACATTATACATGATGTGCAGACATTAATGGGCTAGAAATAATGCAATGATACAAATGAGTCCCATATACATATGATCTTGGAATATAGAGGCTAGGACTAATGCAATCAATGCTACAGAGTACACAAGATCAAATTCTCCCAAGATGATGTGAGGGGGGATGACAACCAAATAATTCATAGTAAACATGAAATGGCTCTGAAGATTTGAATGAGCGATGTGAAGGATGGCTCATGTGGCGGGCTCTATGGTCGTATCAAACCGAGAAAGTCAAATCTATCGAATTGCATCTGAGGTTAGATCAAGAACTCTTGAGGTCCAGGCATGTGGGGGGATACCTAAAGGGCCACCCTCTTATAAATTCTGAAACATATCACACATATCCATTAAAGGATGGGACAATCTACTGAAGCACTCAACAATCAAGTGTACAATTATCGATCATGCGATAATGAGCGGGAGTCAGGCTAGTGAGAAACAACCAAGTTTGTATTATATTTTATTTCATTCCAGCATAAGTTTCCACATGGTTACTATGAGTATGAATTATTGTCATCATTGTACTTTTTTAACTTCAACACTCCAAAAAATTCGATGCATATTTTGTCTAGTTAGTATTTAATACAATTCAATAGATTTAGTGTTATGTGCAAATGCACTCTTATAAACTTTCTTTACTTATACATTCCATGGCAAGTTCCAAGTTTCCAAAGGCATAAAAAACCATGTTGTCATATAATGACTTAGGTACTAAGATTTATTTTGTTTAAATTTCGTCCTTCAATAGGAAAGAAACCCTTTCCTTATCTATGTATGTCATGACTAGGCCTTATTTATCAAGAGTAAACCCTCTTTTTTGTCTTAGAATTATTTACATAATGAAATATTACACCTTTAACTCATCACTTGTTTGGTAGATGATGTGTATTTATAATTATTACATAGATTTCAAGTGGTTACAAACTTCTCTTAGATTCCTATCCACACTTCCACGTGACCCAAAACTGGTCCTTAACTCCTATTGACCAACTTTTTAGGTTAATGTTATAATATATGGAAATTTTCCCTTAAATGACTTGCATGAAACTATTAAATACTTCTATGAAAATATATTTTCTATTCCATGTTTCGTTATCATTGATTAGTCTTTTGACTTATCTGGAAATAATATTAGTTGAACTCAAAGGTTTTCAGTAAATTGCATATATACTTATCTTTTGTCGTGATTTTAACTCTCTTGTTACTTCCTCTTTGATATTAATATACTATAACTATATAAACACACCAGTTCATTCAATCTTTTCACTTTTCATAAACGTCCCTCATACCTTGGTAGTAGATCTTCATAGAACATGTCAATCTATTTAAAATTATCACTTGCATATTTTAATCTAGAACTTTGATTGCTTATGGTATATTTATTCTCTATGCATCAATAACTAAGAAATGTTATGTATATTTTAACTAATATATAAAAGCATACATTCAATAACTCATCTTACTATGAGTACTCTATGTATATATAGTAGAATATTGTCAATGTAACAACCCCTGGTTGAATTTCTATGTAAATAAAATAAGACCAACATCATAGGACATGTATTCCAAGTTGAATTTTTGGTAAAAACTAATGATGGGTATTACGGTGACTAATTAATGGATAATTAAATTGGTAAAGGTATTGGAAAAGGAAAAGAGGCCTTAATTGGCATTTATTTATGAAAATAAAGGAAAATAGGAGAAAAGGAAGGTGAAAGGTCACATATTTGCATGAAAGGGAAATTGAATAAAATAGAGGCCCCAATGATAAAAAGGCTTCTGAAGATCAACTCATAGCTTTTGTTAGTTCAGTTTTGGAGCTCTCCTCTATTCTCTCAATCTCTCATACTCTTGCACACGTAGAGCATTCTTGGAGAACTCTAGTATTCACCCGGATTTGGATAAATAAGTTAAAGGAAAGAGGGGAAATGAAAGGGAACAGTGCATCAACAACTACAACTATATTGCTTTGTAGGTAAGAGGTTGCATGTGTGATTTCCTTGCTGATTTATTGATGCATGGTAGATATATGTGATTTTCTAGCTATGTTTTTTCATTGGCATGGATATTTTCCTGGAATGACAATGATTTTAGCTTGCACTTCCATTTCTTGGATAGCCATGGTATTGTAGGGTTTTCCACTTGATTATTTTCTAATTGGTTCTCATAATTCCTTATGCTTGTGGGTTGGAAAAAATGCTTTGGAAGCGTTGGAATACCTTGAGTTGAGTTACTAGTCATGGAGCCTAGGTTGGGAAAAATGCTCTAGAGCCCTATATGGGTTCAATTACTAGTACTTGGAGTTGAGCTGGAAAAACACTTTAGATCCCTCGAAGGTTGTGGGTTGAGTTACTAGTTCATGGAGCCCTGGATAGCTTGGGTAGAGACTAATCTAGTTGATGTTACTCATGTCTAACGGTGGAATCACTCATTGGGGGTTGATCTGGTTTAGCCTCTGGAAGCCCTTATTTGGTTTGTCTTGGTTTATTCCATGATATCCCACATTCATGCTTGGAATATGGCATGAGCGTGATTGGTTGAATGAGAGATTTGGTTCAGCCCAATCTATGGTCGGGCGGTACGTGGAAGTCCCTGACTTGGTTGGTATTTTTGGTATGTTAGTAAGAGCTATGCTTCTATTGTGATCCATGTATATTTGTTGGCAATGTATTGATGATATTATGGATAATTTTCCATGGTTTATATGCTTGCTATTTTCTAGTTATATGTTGCTCATGTGATGTGTATCTTTTATGGCTCTTGTCATGAATTATTTAGCTATTAATGAGTTCATGAATTTATGGACTAATAAATGTCATTGTAGCTATGTCAAAAGGGCATTGGTCCTTCACGAAAGTTATCTGATGAATCACATACTTTTATGATCAGAAATGCATTCATGACATGTAGCTTTTTTTCCATGTGTTTGACGAAATGTATTGTGCGGCCTAAGTAGTCTAGGTAAATTTCTTAACTCAAGTTTAAATATTTAGATTTTTCCTCATGTCAATTTTGATTCTGGAAGGTCGCAGATAGTTCTAGGCAGTGGTCACGAGGTTGGTTTGAAACTGTGGCTTAGATCTTTGGATCACACCCTCTAAACTGGAAAGTTTGGGCTATAACCCCATGGAGTCAGGGTCATATGTGTGGTTGGAGGGTCATAACGACACCCTTGCAAGCTTGTGCATGTGGTTGGGCAATTAAGTTAGATAAAAGAAACTCGAACTTAGTGTTTCGTCACTTGGGGTGGTCCTTTTGCCCCTGAGTTTCTTGTAAGCCTTAAGGGATGTTGTGAGTTATCAATTTGTGGTAAGTTTGTAGGCCCCACTTCCTTAGAGTTAGGAGGTTAGGTCATGTCATAGTAACCCTTCCTCTCAAGTTTACACTAGCAGGATGACGAATTTAGGTAAATGTCGAAGGGGTAGTTGAAAATTAGTATCAGAGCACCCATGTTCAACACTTGGACTGGATGGGTGGAATATGTTTTTCATGCATGCATGTTCATTCTCTACGTGTTTTTTATGCATGTATTGTGATAGTCATTGTCATCATGTATAGGTTGATGATGTTGATGTTAATATATTGATATTGTTATTTCAATATATATAAATATGTTGTGCTGATCCATATTGCTTATGCAGACGAGATAGCATCCCTTGAACTTCACTCAAGTATGTTGACTATGTTTATATTGGTTATCTGACATAGTATGTTATAGGAAGAAGAAGATCAAATACGAATAGAAAAATCATGGACTATATTTCATGTTACTTGCCTTGTATATTATATGAGGAACATGATGACGAGTGCTCCCTTGACATAGAAACTACATTGAGAAGGTTGAAAGTAGAGATCATAAGTTGTAAGGTGGATAATGTCAGGATCATTCAGTGATAAGAGAGACTTGATAGGGAACAAGAAAAGAAAGTGGAATTTAATGTATTCATCCCTCAGAGTCTATCAGATTTGCAGAGACATGGACTACATAGGATTAGTCATGGATAGGAGAGAAGGGAAAATGGGGCATATGGCAACTGGTCTCAATTAGGATATAGGTTTGACAAGAATGAAACATTCAAAGATGGTAGGTTCTCAGATATACCGAAGAGGAGGGGTAATGACCATGGGTTCTATTCTAGTTCCACTTCATTGAGGCAATATTGTCATCACCATCACCATATATATAAGAGGAGTGAGAAGTAGTTCTTTCCATAGGAGTTCCAGAAAGAAAAGTCTCCTACATTTGATGAAGAAATGAAGCAGTCACAAGATGTAGAAGATTGATTGCATGGGAAAAATCAGTTTTTTAGAATGCGTGATTATTCATAAAATATGAAATACAGGATAGATACTTTGAGTCTAAAAGGGAAAGCAAACATTCAATGCGATGACGTAAATAATTTCAGAGGCACTCAAGAAGAGGAGCTGACTTGGAGTGAGTTCGAGAGAGTTTTTAGGAAGAAGTATCTATCTGAAATATAGTATGATAACAGGGAAAAGGAGTTTTATGAGTTGAATATGTGATCTATGATTGATGAGGAGTATACTCGCAAATTATTGGAGTTGTTGACACATGTGGCCTATATTAAGGTAGAGAAAGAAAAGATTCAAATATTCATTAGTGGGTTATTGGTATCATTCAAAGACCAGATTGAGTTTGGTAATCCTATATCATTGGAGGAAGCCATCATAAAGCTTAAGCAACATTATGAGTAATAAAAGCACAAGACTGAGTCTAAGAAAGATTGGAAAGGTAATGATAATAATAAAGGAAAGTGGGCTAAGAAGAGAGGAAAACATTAGGATACAGATGACAAGAAAAATGTAGCACCATACAAGAACTTCAATTTAGTTGAAAAAGGACACTGATTTTAATCTGAGTAATAGAACAAGGGTGATGGCAGGAAGCCTTTGCAGTGTTGGACTTGTGGCAAGGATCATCACAGGATAGATTCTCGATAACATGAGGGTTGTAGACCACATATCTACTTTGCTTAGGAGTCATAGATAGTTGGGGATTTTGGACAGAGTATTCCTCGGATTTATGCAGCATTGGATAATAGGAAGGTTGATGATACAGCATATACTATCGATATGGAAGGTAAAATTTGCGATCAATTTGTTTTTATTTTGATTGACTCTAGATCTAACTATAGCTATATCCGTCTTGACCTGGTGGATAAGTGTTCCTTGAATAAAGAAGTTCATTTAGAGTCTTGGTTGGTGTAGTTGGCTATAGGTGATAAGAAAATAGTTCATCATTGGGTAAGATCTTGTGCATTTGATTTGAATGGTATGCCTACATCAAGACATATAAATATTCTTTTGTTGGGATCATAAAATATGCTATTGGGTATGGATTTGTTGTGTATTCAGAGGACTAAGGTATATTACTATGATAAGGCTATTGAGTGCTTACATGATGATGGAGAGAAGAGAATCTTGTAAGGTGAGAAGAAGCCTACATCAATGAGGATGGTTATGGCTATGCAAGAAGAGCGTAGTAGCAGGAAAGGATGTTTATTGTTTGTAGTTAATATTTCTAGTGATAAAAGTAAGGATGTTGAGGATGTTGAAGTCTTGAAGAGGTATCCTATTTTGTAGCGGTTTGATGATGTATTTCAAGCATATATATCAGAGTTACCACCTCATATGGAAGTGGAATTTTCTATTGATTTGATGTTGATAGTAGCACTAGCATCAAAGTTACTTTACACGATGATCACTGTAGAATTAGTGGAATTGAAGTTGCATCTTCTGTAAATGCTTGATAAGGATACATTAGGCCAAGTGTGTCGCCTTGGGGTGCACCAATGTTTTTTATGAAGAATAAGGATGGTAATCTTAGGTTGTGCATTGATTACAAGAAGTTGAAAACAATGAAAATGAAGAACATGTACCCTTTTCCATGGATTGATGACTTGTTTGATCAATTGAAGGGAGAAAAAATGTTCTCGATGTTTGGTATGAGATTAATATATCATCAAGGACACATCAAGGAAGAGGACATCTACAAGACTTCTTTCTGGACTAGGTATGGGAATTATGAATTTTTTGTGGTTCGTTTTGGTTTGATTAAATTTTCTCTAGCTACTTTGATGTGTTTGATGAATAATGTGTTGTGTCCTTATTTAGACAAGTTTGTTATAATATTCATTGATGATATATTGATGTATTCTAAGATTAGGGAAGATCATGCAGAACACCTAGCAATAGTGTTGAGATTTCTAAGAGAGAAATAATTGTATGCCAAGCTTAGTAAATGAAACTTATTTTAGAAAAAAATTCATTACTTGGGGCATGTGGTTTCCAAGGAAGGTATAGTAGTGGACTCAAAAAAGACCAGATCTCTCATGTAGTGGGAAACTCCTAGGAATGTGGATGAGGTCTGATAATTCATGAGATTAGCAAGTTATTATAGACAGTTCATCGACAAATTCTCATAGATTTCCTATCCTATTACATCATTGAAGAGAAAAGGAAATAAATTTCAATGGATAGAGGAATGTGCAACTAATTTTGATTATTTAAAGTAGTTGCTTATAAATGATCCAGTTCTAAATTTACAGTGTGTATAGATGGTTGTAAGAAAGGACTTGGTGGAGTCCTAATGTAGGAAGGACATGTAGTATGCTATGATTGAAGGAAACTGAATGAGCATGAGAAAAATTATGTGACGCACGATTTTGAGTTGGAAGCTATTATTCATGCATTGAAAATGTGGAGACACTATCTTCTTGGTAGGAGGTTCATTTTGATGAGTTATCATAGTGGGCTAAAGTAATTTTTTGACTAATCTCATATGAATGTTAGACAAGCTAGGTGGTTGGCTATGCTCAGTGTGTTTGACTTCAAGATCAGACACATTAAGGGTAAGGAGGATAAAGTTGCAAATTCCCTTAGCACAAGAGTGTAGGTAAATCACATTGTATCTATGACTTCATATGGAACAAATTTATAGAATTGGATCTTGCAGGCAGGGAAACATGATGACAGGTACAAATAGCTTAAGCACAAGTTACATAAGTAGGGTACAAATAATCAAAATGTGGATTATCATCTCACGACAAATGGTTTGGTGATATTTAGGGATAGGATAATGTGTTGGAAAATAGTGAGCTCAAGAATATTATCATGAGGGAATTTCATGTTAAGTTGTACTTAGGTCACTCAGGATATCAAAATAATTTAACAGTTACTAAGAGGTTTTATTATTGGCCGAATCTAAAGAAATACGTTGGTGAGATCGTCACAAGGTTTTTGGATTGTTAATGGGTAAAAGAAGATTGTATACATCCAGTTGGTTTATTACAACCGATTTCGATTCCAGAGTGGAAATGTAAGGTCATTTCTATGGGCTTCATTATAGGTTTCCCAAGGACATAAAGAAAACATGATTCCATCATGGTTGTGGTTGAAAGGTTGATAAAGATAGTTCACTTCATTCTAGTGAAGTCTATAATTCAGTTAGTGAGGTAGCTCATATTTTCATTAGGGAAATAGCGAGGTTGCATGGTGTTCCTAAGAATATTGTCTCTGATAGATATGCAAGTTCAATTCCAGGTTTTGGAAGGAGTTGTTTTCAAGTTTGGGTAATGAGTTAGACTTTAGTACAACTTATCGTCTGCAAAAATATGGACAAACAGAGAGGGTGAATAGGATTCTGGAGGACATGTTAAGGATGTATGTCAACCATCAGCAGAGAAGTGCAAAGAGTATCTTCCACTAGTATATCTTTCATATAATAATGTTGGACACCTAATCCTCTATGGGCAAGTTTGGAATATGAACAACCATCGGAGTCTAAGAGACCACTTGGAATGTGAATCCAAAGGTCACACCAATGTACTATATATATGTATCATTGTGAATAATAAAGGAAACTCAATTTTTATCATTCATATTCTTCCTTCACCATGTATGTGTTTATCATGGTATTAGAGTAGGCGATATCTTGCCCTATGCATATTTGAGCCACTTGTTTTGAGGCCTCTCTATGCATGTCAGTTCTTCCCTCAGTTTTGCATTTCATGAATGTTTTCTCAGCTAAAATTTAGCTATGATCTATGCCCTATAACTATCATTTTCTCTACTCCAACAAACCAATGGAAGTTATTTGGAAGAGCATCTTTGAGCAAGTGGGCATAGACTTGAACTACGTTTTTTTTATTGCTAGTTATGAATTTCTCTAGATGCGTTGAGAATTTATGTCTCTATTAGCATTCTTGATGTGCAATGGAATTGGTAATACCACTGCTCCCACACCACCATTGGCTCTGGTCAATTACCTCCTTCAAAAAATGATCTTGGTGTTTGAAGTCCTAAGAAATGTGTTGCAACATGAAACAGTTCCCGGACTAATAAAGATAACAGAGCTTAGGATTGTTGTTTTCCTATCAAAGTAAGAAGAAATATTCTTAATGAATATGGAAGAGCTTTGAATCTTCCCACTGCTTCTATAGCTTCAATATGATAGAATAATCTTCCCTCAGAGTTGTTTTAGTTGAAGGGACGGAAGAGTGTTAGAGCATATTAAATTTGAAGACAATGATAGTTTTATTGATAATGACTATCCCATCCAAATTCTCAGCATTGATCATACCTTTGTAATACGATTTAAATTGTCTGTCTTCCTTACTAATCCACTCGACATCGAAGGGTTTCTCATATTTTTCCCTAGTGGCTTCCCACTCATCCTCCAACATTTCTTGAATGTAGAGGGAAAATTTAGCGTCATGGCTTTTTTTGTAAATATCTTCAGACAAACACTGCATTTCTTCCTCTACCTACTTGTGGTCAGTGACCTCCTGTTGGAATTTCTCGAACTTGAGGACCTACATTCTCAATAACAGTGTCATCTCTCCTTTGGCGCCACCACCCATCTTAGAGCAGCCTGAATTGCCACAAGAATTGGAGGTGCTCTTAGTGGCTTCATGGTGCTCGTCCACTGTGTTGTGCTTGAATGCATTTAAATGCATTGAAGTTTTGTATGGTCATATCTCTAGTCTATTAAGATTATTTTTTTTCTTGAACTGTGCCTTGAAACCTAGCATTGTAGCAGTAGTCTTGAAAAATGTGTGAAGTTGAGTCTTGCGTTGAAGCTCTGCGAGTAACAATGTATGGTGTAGCAGTTTGTGGTGTGAATACAATGTTGAATGACTGATACCATACTCATTTGGAACCCATGTTGAATCGATTTTATACATGTTGCATTGAACCTGCCTTAAATCATCGCTTGGAATTTGGAGTTGTTCAAATACACAGTTTTGGGCTTCACCTCTGACAAATCTAGCGAATGGCTAGTTTTCTACTTTGGCAATTTGGATGCGCTATGCTCATATCCAATTGATTGGGTTTCTTTGGGATGTGTTTTGTCAAAAGCATGCCACAATTGCGAATATACTTCACTACATTGTCAAACATGTGAGACCGACATACTTCACCATATTTCACTTTAGAGTTGCAAATATATTTCACTATATTGAACGTTGAACTTCCATGGACCTGCTGGTTTTGCGAGATGTGTAAGCCATTATGTGTGAGCTTTTTTGAAAAATGTATGCCTACTTCAGAGTGGCGCAACATATGATCATTGGCATTGGTGCACCCTTTACTACTTTGTGCATTATTTGTTGTCACTAGTCAATGCAAAGTGTTGAATTGGTTATATGTGTTCTCAATAGTATACATTAAATTGAATGTAGTGTGTTAGTGTCAGTCTTTGAAGCCTTCCACCAGTGATCAAACATTCTCTTACAAAGTGGTCTTAGGGTGTCAAAGTCAAATTTTGTCATTTCAGTGACTCTTCAAGTAAAATTTGGTCTCTAGGTATTAGATCTAGGGTTTCTTTTCACTCCTTTCAAAGTTGTCCAAATGTCGGTCCATGTCACCATTCAGCTGAGTGTACCATCATTCAAAGAGTTGTCATCATCATTTCAGGTTCCCATGGGTCATTTTACACTTTGTTCATGTTTTAATTGTACTTGGGAAAGACTCATTTCCCTCTCCTAGGGTTTTGAAGGTAATTTCTCTTGTATGGTCAAATTATCAACAAAGCTTGCATCCTGAATCTCATGCACCTTCCCCTATCCTTAATGTATCTTATTAAACACTTCCCATCACTGAGATCCCTCAAATTCCTCATTTTCCCACAAACTCTATTTTCTTGCTACAATTTGACAATTTTGTAGGCTAGGTCTGTGTTTTGCCCTTTTGGACCCCTTCCCCTCACTCAATCTTTGAAATTCCACTTTCCCCGGCTTCCTAACATCCCTCCCTACTTCCAAAAATTTTCTCAAGAATTTAGAAGCCCCTTATCCACTTCATTTCACTTCATTTCGACAAAACCCTTGTTCCACACATTGGAATAGGTTTTACTCAAATGTTGTTTTTGAGCAAGGAAAAATGAATTTAGAAAACGTGAGAGAGGTTTCTATCCACAATAGGCCAAGGAATAAAAACATCCTTCACTTTTTACACAGGTGCCATGGTTGTAGAGAAATCTAAAAAATAAATTTGCCTCAGGAGGGTAGCTGCACCTCTAGAGTGGCCATGGGAAAATCAAGATTTCTCCTAGCTTGGTTGGCCAAATGACTTGCTTCATGAGTTAAATGATATCTAGACAAAGAGAGATTTCTAAAGAGCTATCATGAGCTTAATTTAGAGTTGAGAAAGTTCTTCAAAAGTTGACTGCAATAGCACTCTGCATTTAGGCAGCCTCATTTTGCACATTTTGACCAGTCTTGGGAATTTTGACATTTTATAGGGCAAATGAACTCCAAATTGAGATATTCAAGAAGATTTGGAAAGTATACTCAATATTATTTCCAATGAGCTATCACATGCCCAATTTGGACACCGGTAAGGTCTCCAAAAATGTACTGCAAAAAGTGCTACTCACCTGTCTGCTGGCGCTACGCATAGGATTGGCACTACGCACCTGGTGCAGGTTTTACACTAAGTTTTGTTCGGGCACTATGCATACAAAGTGCACTATGCACCTAGGTGAGTGCACTACACACCTAGGTGAGTGTGTTACGCACCTGGTAGTTGGGCTACAAATTGCCGTAAATTTCATCGAATCGCCTCAAAACTCCCAAATTTCTCCATTGCAAGTAAATAACATCACTTTTCTTACAGACAAGAATTGTTGCATAAGTTTTTGGGTTGTGTAGTCTCTCAAAACATCAAACCCCAAGTGTCACTAAAGCATCTCATATATTGTAAAAATACACTCATTGTTGTTGTCCCATATTAGTTTTACTATTTCACTAAATCCTATCCTCCTATCCATAATTCCCTAGAAAACATACCCTATTCCCAAACCCTAATTCCCACATTCTACATTTTCACTACCCCCACTTCATTACAAACCCTACTCACATCATCAAACTCTACCTCATCCCTAAACTCTATTCAGCATACATTTTCACACACACTCTGCCCATTTCATTCCTTCACCTTATTTCCACACTATTATCCATAAAACATCCATATACAACCACATTTTTCAAAAACAAGGGAAAACAATGGGGAAGGATAGTGAGTATGAAATGGAGGAAGAAAACCTTAGTGATAGTTCCATGGAAGGCCTTGAGGAGAAAAAAAGAACAAGATAAGCTTGAAATATTGGTTGAAGCATCATTGGCCCATGAAAGCACCTAACAAGGATCACTCATGCAAAATTTCAAGAAATTTGAAGCAATTTTTGTCAATTTTGAAATTTTTAATGTAAAAAATAGGTTTTTTCAGTAGGTGCATAGTGCGACGAGCGCTACGCTTTTGTTGGCAGCATCCATTTGCAAAAAGGTTTGCATTTTTGGAATTACCATGAAAAAATATGCATTCTCAGGAATGGTTGAGATTTTTGGACAAGTTCTGGGTCTCCAAAAGGGAAAAAAACACTCAAAAAGTGCCCTCTCTGCCACATTTTTGCCACATAGGAAGCAATCTTGGGCGATTCCATTTTTTGAGGGGAAAATGAACTCCAAATCAAAAAATTCAAGTTGTTCCAAAAATTAGACTCACCAAGCTTTCCAACAAGCTATACTACACTTGATTTGGATTTCTGGAAGCCTTCAAAAACTGACCTGGAAAAAGTGCTACGCATAGGATGAGTGGCGCTACGCATAGGCGAAATTTTGCCAGTTTTGCCTATTTGTTCAGAATTTCGCCCAGTTTAGTTGTCAGTTGACTTTTTCTTCTCTCTTTGGTCAATTAATGATGTAATTTGATGTAACTTGATGTACCATGATATAAATATAATGAAAAGTGACTTAAGGAGGTAGATACATCAGTAAGAGTTGGTTTGAGGATAAAGAATCAGTTTCCATTAGTTTTAGAGGCAAGTTGTTCCACTGCCTATTTTTCAGTTCCTAGTTTAGATCTTGTTGAAACAGCTCCTTGACTCATGGATTCAACCCCTGATGCCTAGCATAGGTGGTTTGATGCCTATATCTTGTCCTTTCTTAGTCATTTGTCAAGGTTGGACTCTTGTGGATGCATTGAGCATTATTGTAAATCACTTCTGCAGTTTGGCAAGGAAATGAACCAGGGTTTTGTAGCATTTTGTGGGATTCTTGTGGTAATGTGTCTTGGCATTGTTTTCTCTTCTGTAATTTAGTTTCTCTTATGTGTATGTGTTCCAGCATCTATTTCTTTCTTCATAACTAAATGAATCAAGAGAATTAGGTAGAAGCCATTGATATTCAGTGCTCTGCATAGAGGATACATTTAGTTTTTAATGTTTTCTATTGTTGGAAGAGGACTCATGAACCTTGCGTGCCCTCTCCAACTCCTCACCAGTCTTTAGACTCACCATCACATTCATTTCAAAGTGCTAAAACACTTTCCTAACTCACCCCACAAAAATTTCCGCAAATCTTAGTTGATTTCCCGGACCTAAAGCTGCCTTCCTCATCTGATCCAGCAACCAACCATTAAAATCAATCAAAATCCTCTGAGCAAATATACCTAGCATAAAATTAGCATTTACTTTCAATCATCTCAAGCCTAAGTTGCCATATTATTTTGAGATTAACAAGGAGAGAGCCCTCTCCTAACTTGGTAGGGCTAGCTACCAGGTTAAGCATGGTTTGATGTTACCCTAGACTTGTCTTTCTTCAGCCTGAGGTAGATTTAGGTTATAACATAGTGGCGACCATACTAGGCAACATACTTTTTTGTTCCTTAGCAAAATGTAATAAAGTTCATATCTGATTGTTTATGGTGAACAAGGATCAGATACAGCAAGGCTGAAATCGTTCACCCGGTGACTCCAAATTAGTCTTGACATCAGATCCAAGGACTCCACTGGAGGATGAACCCGACCAGCAGAAACATGAAAGGACAATATGGAAAGATCAGGTATTCAAGTTGGAATTTCATCCAAGACATTATGTGCTTTGTTATAAATTATTTCTTCTCTTTTCTCGAGAATGTCAAGAAGGCTTTGCAAAGTATATTGTATTTGAGAAAAGATCCTCAGCTTGCATTTGATTCCTTCCCTTTGAAGATTATGAATACCAAATATTTGCATGTGTTTGATCTTGATCAAGGCCCTTCTTATGAATCTTATGATGACCGGCTTCAAACTGATGAGCGTCAAGAGACCAAGACTAATTCTATACCTTCTGTACATACCCCTATACCTTGTAAAATTCTAGATCGATACAAACCTTTGATTTTACCTCCTCTATCCCATGCTTTCCCTAAAAATTATTACCTATATCTACCAATATTTGATGGTGAATGTGACAACATCACTTCTGAGAGACATGTATTGAATTTTGAGTCTTTTCTTGACCTTTTCGAAGTTGATGAAGAGGATGTCAGTATTAGGCCTTTTGCTCTTTCTTTGCAAGGAAAAGTCAAGAGTTGGTTCAAAACCCTGCCTGATGCAAGCATCTCAGATTTCCAGCAGTTCATCAAAGTTTTCCTCGACAGGTGGGTGGTCAGACAAAAACCTTTCTTGATTATAGAAGAGTATAATCAGCTAAAAAGATTGCCAGGGGAGATAATACAATAGTTTTCTGCTAGGTTTAACCAAGTCTACTTTTCGATGTCGGTTAATATAAGACCTCTTCCTGGATCCGCTCTCTTGCACCACCAGGAAGCCTTTGATCTGGAAATGGAGTTTCAACTGAGGGAAAGGAACCTTGCAACGCTTGAAGAGATGAAAAATAGTGCATTAGATGTAGAGGCTAATCTATTGATCAAGAGGGCAAAGTTGAAGGAAGAAGAGGTGAAGAACATAGATCCAAAGGAATCGACATCTTTAGAGGTAAAGCTTGACATTTTGGTAAGTGTAGTGGAATAGCTAATGCAAAACATCACTACAAGGAATCAGTATTATGTTCAAGCCCATGGCTCACTGATTGAAGAAAAACAAGTTTTTGATCCAAAACATTTTGTTTCTTAACCTAGTTTCATAGACTTGATAATGATTGTTTTATAGATCATCTTGGAGAAGAGAGATCTGTTGATATGACATGCATGCTTGATGATGTATTTTTTACTGATGATTTTCCCCAGTTTGATCAGTATGATGATGATTATGTTCTCCAAACAGAAGCTAGTCTTGCAGACAAATTAGCAGCTAGTTTGTGGAAGGAGGAAGTTCACTTTCAGCAGCTTGAGTATAGTGATCAGCCGATGCATATCAGCTATGGAAGTGAGGAGGAAAGTGCATCAAATTTTGAAGTAAGTGAAGGATCTTTTCCTTTTTGTTTTGCTTCGTTTCAGTTCATCGGAGACAACTTTCATGCAATCAGAAGCCAATCGTCAATAAGTTTTGATCTGGACCATCTTGAGGGCAATGAAATCCTTGTTCAAGACTTTTCATATCTAGAGTTTCAGCCTCCGTGTTAGGCTAGGCAGTAACTCCATAAGGTAGAAATAATTTGACTGTATTATTCCATCAGGTAGGTCCTCATTATATACATGAGGGAGAGACTGTTCAGTTCATCTCCCGATGACTGTTCATATTTCCTATTTATGTATTTACAATAATTCACCGAATCACAAGGATTAGGTGTCAACATTCCCCACCTTAATCTGAAGGGATGTTGGTGAGTCCAAGCATCATTCTGAATTGTTCAAGATTTTCCCTTCCAAGCGCTTTGGTGAAGATGTCTGCAATTTACTCATTTGTGGAACAATGATGGAGATGGATTGTTTTGGCCTCAACATGATGTTGAATCAGATGATATTTAGTATTGATGTGCTTTGTTCGATCATGGAACTTTGGGTTCTTGGCCAACTTTATTGCAGAGGTATTATCAATCATGAGTGGAGTTGATTGTTCTTGTTTTACCTACAAATCTTCAAGAATTTTCCTGAGCCACACAATTTCTTTTGTTGCTTCAGCTGCTGCCACGTATTCTTCTTCTGTTGTGGAATCTACTGGAACTGATTATTTGCATGATCTCCAGGAGACAGCTCCTGATCCAAGACTCATAGCATATCTTGAAGTTGATAGCCCAGTTTCTTTGTCTCCATCGAAGTCTGAATCAGAGTATCCAATCAAACTGAAGTCATCCACCTGTGTATACTTGATTCCAAAGTCTCGAGTTCCCTTAAAGTACCTTAGAACTCTTTTTACAGTAAACCAATGTCCCTCACAAGGCTTTTGCATAAACTTGGAGAGGATTCCAACAACAAACGGAATGTCTAGTTTGGTAGTAGTTAGGTAGTTGAGACTTCCTACAAGTTGTCTATACTTTATTGCATCCTCAAATTCTTTTCCTTCAATAGATGTGAGCTTTAAGTTTTGTTCCATTGGAGTAGAAAGAGGATTGCACTCTGTCATGCCAAACCTGTTCAACAGATCTCCAATGTATTTCTTTTGAGAAAGAAATATGGACTTTGGATGTTGGGTTACTTCAATGCCAAGATAGTAATGAACATAGCCCAAATCAGTCATTTCAAAACTTTCCCCAATTCCTTCTTTATGGATGCAATGTAGCTTTCATTGTTCCCTATCATCAAAACATCATCTACATATACCACAAGATATACAACTATTTTTCCAACTTTCTTGACAAATAAAGTTGCATCATGAAGATCAAAATGTTTGAAATTGAGTTTCAGAAGATGCTCAGTTAGTTTTTCATACCAGGCTCACAGTGCTTGTTTGAGGCCATACAAGGACTTCACAAGTTTGCATACTTTATGTTCATGACCTTTCATAGCAAATCCTTCAGGCTGGGACATAAAAACATTCTCTTTTAGATCTCCATTCAAGAAAGCAATTTTTACATCCATTTGATGGACTTTCCAACTGTTCTGAGTTGCTAGTGCAAAGAGTGTCCGGATGGCAGCCCATTTTGCTGTGGGGGAAAAGACTCATCATAATCGACCCCTTCCTTCTGTACAAAACCTTTTTCCACAAGCCTAGCTTTGTGCTTGTCAAGTGAGCCATTAGCTTTATACTTGTTCTTGTAGACCCACTTGCAGCCAATTGGTTTGGTTCCAAATGGAGGATCAACCAGCATCCAAGTGTCGTTCTTTATGAGGGCATCATACTCCTTTTGCATTGCCCCTTTCCATTCATCATGAGAAGCAGCTTCTTTGAAGGAAGTTGGTTCAAAACCTATAGACAAGTTCAATTTACAATCATAAGAAACATCCATATCAACAGGTGAATTAGAGTCATCTACATCACCTCCATTTTTCCGGTTTAAAATTTTTGGTTCCTGCCTTTCCAACTTCATCAGGATGAACACTTTCAAGTGTCTTTGTCAGCCACTTTGGGGGACCTTTCTCAGATGGTCTAGGCTACTCCGTTGATTGAGTTGGGACTAAATCAAGATTGAGTCTCCCAATTCTATCAATTACATCACTTAAAGCATCATCCGTTGTTGGAGTTTCATGTGGGGGAGAGTGTTCTTCAGAAGAAGATTCCACATGTTGATCTAGTATAGGAATCCCCCCTTCAAGATGTGGAATCTGATTATCAAATTCTTGAAATGATTTTTCTTTTGTGAATCTATCCAAGCGATCAAGTTTTCTCTCAACAACATTGTCAGTTTTGGATGATTCAAGGAAAATTACATCTCTAGATACAACAAACATCTTATTTAATTCATCATAGAGATGGTATGCTTTGGAGGTGTTTGAATATCCCATAAAGATACACTTACGACATCAAGCACCAAGTTTGTTTCTATGTACCTTTGGTATCAAGGCATAACAGGTGGAACCAAAGACCCTGAGATGCTTTACCGAAGGAACATGTCCATACCACATTTCATAAGGAGTCTTGTTTCTAATAGCATTAGATGGACATCTATTCTTTATATATGCAGCACATAGAACAACATCAGCCCAAAACATTATCTTTACATTCTTGAAGAAGAGCATGGATCGTACCATATTTAAGATTGTCCTATTCATTCTTTCAGCTACACAATTCTGTTGGGGATTATAAGGCATAGTTGTTTGTTGTTTGATCTCATGTTGGTGAAGATAGTTTTCCAATTCATTTGATGTATATTCTTTTCCATTATCAGTGTGAATAGACCCAATATGAGATTATGTATCATTTTCAATCCATTTATGAAAATTCTTGAAAGTTTGAAAATCATCAGATTTGTTATTCAATAAATAAACCCAACACATTCTAGTGTAGTCATCAATAAATGTCATGATATATTTATTTCCATTTGCAGAAGGAATAGGCATTGGACCACATAAATCTGAATGAATGAGTTCAAGTTTTCTATGTGCTCTTGAATGTGAATCATGAAAATACTGTTTGCTATGCTTTCCTAGAATGCAAGCATCACATTGCTTAAGTTTCCTAGGAATTGTAGGCAAAACAGCAACACCATTTTTCTTCAACAAGCAGAGACTGTCGTAGTTCAAATGTCCAAATCTAGCATGCCATAATAAACTTGATGGAAGTGTACCTTCTTCATGATGAGAATTGTATGAGAAATGTTTTGCATGAGCAGAGTCTCCTTGCAGCTTGATAAGCCTTTCTTCTTCTATTCCCCTCATGACAAGTGAGTGGTCAGATGCTTTTCTTACCTCAAGCTTTCCATCAAACATATGAATGGAGTGACCTTGCTGGTGGATGTGGACCAAGGAAAGCAAGTTTCTCTTGAGTTGTGGGAGATATAGAACATGATGCAGAAGAAATTGTGGAAGACCAAGCAGTTTAAGCCTGATTGTGCCAAGCCCTGATGGCTTGATTTTTGATTGATCTGCAAAGTATACTGCTCCATCAACATTGTCAGTGAAATATTCAAAAAAATATTTTCTATGAGTCATGTGGCAGGTTGCTCCTGAATCAAGCAATAGATCATTTTTCCAAGAAGCAAGTGAAAAATTAAATAAATCTTCATTTACTCCAATGTTACATTGTGCCACAACATAGTGAGCGGATTCAGGTGCTTTACCTTTGTCTGTATCATCAGTTTTACCTTTTTGTTGGTTTCTTTTCTGCTCAATTTTGTCCCATGGTAGTTTGCATGTAGAGGCATCATGTGATCCATTTCTTTTGCAGCAAATACAGTGAAGATCTGCCTTTTCTCCTTGAGAATGTCTACCCCCCCTGCCTTTCAAATATCTTCCTCTTCCTCTTCGTCCACCTCTTCCTCTTGTAGAATCTTGAGCAAGATGCTTTTCTTTATGAGCAAGGCACACAGTCTCTTTAGAAGATTCAAGGGATATCTTCTTTCCAAAATCTTTCTCTCTTTCAGCAAACTTTTTCACAAGAGAGTCAAAGGTTATATATTTGAGATTTCCATTTTCTTGCAATGACTGAAGATAATTGGAGTAAGTAGGATAAAGTGCCTTGAGAAAAGCGATAAGAGGAATATCCAATTCAACCTTAGTGGATTTGATATCATGCATTATAGACTTTACTTCAGATGCAAGAGCAAGAGGATCATTATTTTGCAGTTCAACAGTGAAGAGTTTAATCATGAGTTGAACAACTTCAAGTGCAGAATGTGAGTCATAGAGTTCTTTTAGCTTTTGTAAGGCTTCAAAGGCAGTTGAATATGACGAAATATGGCGACTCACCTCTTCATTTATAGATGTAGTGATTAATGCATAAGCTTTGTTGTTCTTGTTTTCCCAAATGACGAGCTCTTTATCTGAGGTAGGTTGTACTAGTTCATTGTCTCCTTCTCCAACACACACTCCTTTCCACAGCTCATTGAAAATGAGGGTGTGTTTTATCATCTGAGACCATTCAGGATAGTTCTCCTTGCTAGTGATAACTATTCCCACCATGGATATGATTGAATGCATTCTGTCAAAAGAAATTACTTCTTTCTGATAGAAAAATACTTCTGCCAATATACAGTAAAATTGTACTCAAAAGGGCATCCTCAAAATATTTCAAATCCACCATGTGACCCATATAAATCCATAATTATATGAATTCACCTCATATAAACCTCATATAAATCTCATATAAACTTCATATAAATCCACCATATAAATGTATATTGCATACATCCCCTTTATATAAAAAACTCAATTACCATGTGACTCATATAAGTGTTTTGCTTTAAACCTCGTATAAATCCATCATTTAAAACACCATTCGGTCTTCATAAAAACCATAGAAACCAATGCATAGCAACATCAACAACTGTTGGCAGGATTTCAAATTTAGATACTCCATACTCACAGCGTTCAAAACAGCGTATATGTGATAGTGACCAACGTTCAACTATATGTGACTGTGTCCAACGTTCAACTATATATGCGTCCAAATGCATATTGAAAGTGTTAGCACTCAAATATCTCTACATCCAGGTGAAAAACCAGTCCTAGGAATCCGCTTATGGCAGATTCCAGCCAACCCAAATGAACTTGGTGACCCAAAATAAAATGGTAGTGAAGTAAAATCTCGCGTGAGCAATAGAGAGAGTCAAATCGGCAAGAGGACAAGCCACGGGTCTAATCGGAAAGAGCCCGCTGCAAAATGCATCGAGGCGAGAGTGGAAGACTTAAGGATGGAAACGTATGCATATCAGTCACTAACATTGATAATGAAACACGGGTCTTCTGAAGGCAGCTCGCGCACCAGCAAGTCCACCACCAATAGCCCCCCATTCAATCAGATATTCCCATCAATGTTTCATTTGCATTCGTTTGCAGTGAATTTGGTAGCTTCAAAAAAGCAGTAGGAATGGTGCATATGTCAAGGTCTGGGGAATCAGAGACTCAACGCATAAAGAAAAGTGGCGTCGGAGGACAGGTATGTCTCTGCCACTGCCAAGGGGATTAGCGAGTAATCAAAATAGCTACCATGTCAGGCCAATCAGAAAACAGGTCACTGAAACCAATGTATACCAAGCAGCGCTTTGTATGAAATGTTTATAGAGAGCCAGAGAGCGCATGTAATGCAGCGTTCAAACCTAGCAGCGACTGTGGAAGGGGCAAGACTTTATATATGGAATATGGCAGACAGAGGGCACAGCTAATTGTATGGAGGAGCAGCGCAGGTATATGAAAGCAGACAAGGGAGTTACAAGGGACAAGAGCTAAAAAGGAGCTAGCTCTGATACCATGTCAGGCCAAGCAGTAACTCCATAAGGCAAAAATAATTTGACTATATTATTCCATCGAGTAGGTCCTCATTATATACATGAGGGAGAGACTATTCAGTTCGTCTCCCGATGACTGTTCATATTTCCTATTTATCTATTTACAATAATTCACCCAATCACAAGGATTAGGTGTCAACACTACGAATTCCATTGATTGTCAAGTTGCAAATGAAGACTTGGAAGTTTGACCATATGATCAAATGATGCAAGATGATTCCATACCATTTTGTTTTGAATCATTTCAGTTTCTGAAGGGAAAATTGCATAGTATATCTTCAAATGAGTAGCTTGTAGGAAATCATGTAATCTCATCGGAACTAATAGAAAATGGGTGGCAATAGTCTTTTCAAGTTTTTCACGATCCAACAGCTAATGTGTTGGATGATGTCTGCAGTCAAATTCATTCTCCATTAGCTAATTGTGAGCTTGACACGTGTACTGATACAAACTTGATCTGGCAGCCAGTTTCTTTGTCATTTTCAGCAGGAGTCTCGTCACAAAGCTCTGATGAAAGTTTGCATTCATGGTATGAGGAGAAGAAAGGTAATCCATTGGATGAGCTAAGTCCCAATGTGCATGAATTTTGAGATCCTTATGCAGTGTTTTTGGAGTCAGATAGAGAATTCATATTATTCAACAGATCTGTTTACAAGTTTTCATGGGAGTTGCCTTTCAGTAGTTCTTTCTTGTTGTTCATAAGCAAGCACTTGTGGAAAATGCAAACAATAGCCAAAATGCTTACTTGGTTGCATTCATTGTTTCATTTCACTTGATCAGGTGATGAATGGAACAACCAGAGTAGGTTTTATTGAATAAGCTCCATTTTGAGCATATTTTCTAGTTTACCAGTTGTGTTTTAGTATTGAGTCAGTTTCAAGTCAGTTGGTGTTTTTGAGTCATCAATATTTATTCATGTAATTTCAGCTTGAGTTTTTGACTCCATTGCCCAATGGATAAGGCACTGGTCTTCTCTCCGAAAGATCTGCTGTTCTTGGCACCTCCAAGGAGCTACCATCCCCATTGGAGCCAATGTTAGTGTCAGCCTTTGAAGCCTTCCACCAGTGATCAAACATGCTCTTACAAAGTGGTCTTAGGGTGTCAAAGTCAAATTTTGTCATTTCAATGAGTCTTCAAGTAAAATTTGGTCTCTAGGTATTAGATCTAGAGTTTGTTTTCACTCCTTTGAAGGTTGTCCAAATGTTGGTCCATGTCACCATTCAGCTGAGTGTACCATCATTCAAAGAGCTTTCATGATAATTTCAGGTTCCCATGGGTCATTTTACACCTTGTTTGTGCTTCAGTTGTACTTGGGCAAGACTCATTTCCCTGTCCTAGGGTTTTGAAGGTAATTTCTCTTGTATGGTCAAATCATCAACAAAGATTGCATCCTGATGCTCATATACCTTCCCCTATACTTAATGTACCTTATTAAACACTTCCATCACTGAGATCCCTCAAATTCCTTATTTTCCTGCAAACCCTAGTTTCTTACTACAATTTGACAATTTTCTAGGCTAGGCTTGTGTTTTTCCCTTTTGGACCCCTTCCCCTCACTCAATCTTTTAAATTCCACTTCCCTTGGATTCCTAATATCCCTCTCTACTTCCCAAAATTTTCTCAAGAATTTAGAAGCCCCTTATCCCCTTCATTTCACTTCATTTTGACAAAACCCCTGTTCCACACATTGGGATAGGTTTTACTCAAATGCTATTTCTGAGCAAGGAAAAATGAATTTCGAAAAAGTGAGAGAGGTTTTTGTCAAAAATAGGCCAAGGAAGAAAAACCTCCTTCAAATTTTAAATAAGTGTCATGGTTGTAGAGAAATGTAAACAATAAAGTTGCCTCAAGAGGGTTGTTGCACCTCTGGAGTGGCCTTGGGAAACTCAAGATTTCTCCTAGATTGGTTGGCCAAATGACTTGCTTAATGAGTGAAATGATATCTAGACAAAGAGATATTTCCAAAGAGCTATCATGATCTCAATTTGTAGTTGAGGAAGATCTTCAAAAGTTGACTGCAACAACACTCTGCATTTAGGTAGCCTCATTTTCACATTTTGACCAGTCTTGGGAGATTTAACTTTTGATAGGGAAAATGAACGCCTAATTGCAAAATTCAAGAGGTTTTGGAAATTATACTCAATAAGATTTCCAACGAGCTATCACACGCCCAATTTGGACACCAGGAAGGCCTTCGTAAGTGTCCTAAAAAAAGCACTACGCACTTGTCAGATGGCGCTACGCATAGAATTGGCGCTATGCACCTGGTGTGGGTTTTACACTGAGTTTTGTTTGGGCACTACGCATACTAAGTGCACTATGCACTTGGGTGAGTGTGCTACAAACCTAGTAGTTGGGCTACAAATTGTTGAAAATTTCATCAAACCGCCTCAAAACTCCCAAATTTCTCCATTGCAAGTAAATAACATCACTTTTCTTGCAGACAAGAATTGTTTCATAAGTTTTTGGGTTGTGTAGTCTCTAAAAACATCAAACCCTAAGTGTCACTAAAGCATCTCATATATTATAAAAATACACTCATTTCTGTTGTCCTATATCAGTTTTACTATTTCCCTAAATCCTATCCTCCTATCAATAATTCCCAAGACAGCATACCCTATTCCCAAACCCTAATTCCCATATTCTACATTTTCACTACCCCCACTTCATTACAAACCCTACTCACATCATCAAACTCTACCTCATCCCTAAATTCTATTCAACATACATTTTCACAAACACTCTGCCCATTTCATTCCTTCACCTTATTTCCACACTATTATCCATAAAACATCCATATACAACCACATTTTTCAAAACCAAGGGAAAACAATGGAGAGGGACAGTGAGTATGAAATGGAGGAAGAAACCCTTAGTGACAATTCCATGGAAGGCCTTGAGGAGAAAAAAAGAACAAGATAAGCTAAAAATCTTGGTTGAAGCATCATTGGCCCATCAAAGCACCTAACAAGGATCACTCATGCCAAATTTCAAGAAATTTGGAGCAATTTTTGTCAATTTTGAAATTTTTGATGTAAAAAACAGGTTGCTTTTTTTGGGGGCATCCATTTGAAAAAAGGTTTGCACTTTTGGAATCAGCATGAAAAAATATGCATGCTCAGGAATGGCTGAGATTTTTGGACAAGTTCCTGGTCTCTAAAAGGGGAAAAAATACTTAAAAAATGCCCTCTCTGCCACTTTTTTGCCACACAGGAAGCAGTCTTGGGAGATTCCATTTTTGGAGGGGCAAATGAACTCCAAATTCAAAAGTTCAAGTTGTTCCAGAAATTACACTCACCAATTTTTCCAACAAGCTATCTTGATCTTGAGTTGGACTTCAGTAAGCCTTCCAAAAATGGCTTGGAAAAAGTGCTACGCATAGAATCAGTGGCGCTACGCATAGGACAAATTTTGCCAGTTTTGCCTGTTTGTTCAGAATTTCACCCAGTTTAGCTGTCAATTGACTTTTTCTTCTCTCTTTGGTCAATTAATGATGTAATTTGATGTAACTTGATGTACCATGATGTAAATATGATGAAAAATGACTTAAGGAGGTAGGTAGATCAGTTAGAGTTGGTTTGAGGATGAATGAATCAGTTTCCATAGTTTTAGAGGCAAGTTGTTTCCACTGCCTATTTTTTAGTTCCTAGTTTAGATCTTATTGAAATAGATCCTTGACTCATGGATTTGACCCCTGATGGCTAGCATAGGTGGTTTGATGCCTATATCTTTTACTTTCTTAGTCATTTGTCAAGGATGGACTCTTGTGGATGCATTGAGCATTATTGTAAATCACTTCTGCAGTTTGGCAAGTAAATGAACCAGGGTTTTGCAACATTTTGTGGGATTCTTGTGGTAATGTGTCTTGGCATTGTTTTCTCTTCTCTAATTTAGTTTTTCTTATGTGTATGTGTTCCATCATCTATTTCTTTCATGATAACTAAATGAATCAAGAGAATTAGGTAGAATCCATTGATATTCAGTGCTTTGCCTAGAGGATACATTTAGTTTTTAATGTTTTATACTATTTGAAGAGGATTTATGAACCTTTCATACCCTCTCCAACTCCTCACCAATCTTTAGACTCACCATCACATTCATTTCAAAGTGCTAAAACACTTGCCTACCTCGCCCCACAGAAACCTCTACAAATCTGAGTTGATTTCCTAGACCCAAAGCTGCCTTCCTCATCTGATCCAGCAACCAACCATTAAAATCAATCAAAATCCTCTGAGAAAATATACCTAGCCTAAAATTAGCATTTACTTTTAGTCATCTCAAGCCTAAGTTTCCATATTCTTTTGAGATTGACAAGGAGAGAGCCCTCTCCCAACCTAGTAGGGCTAGCTACCAGGTTAAGTGTGATTTGATGTTATCGTAGACCTGCCTTTCTTCAGCCTAAGGCAGATTTAAGCTATAACACAGTGAACATATATGCCTTGAATTAAGTATATGTTTTTGATCCATATGATGGCATACGTTGGATCAATTGAGATTATATGACTATATATGGACTGGTTCTATTTTGGAATATTATATGCGAATTGTTTCAATAAATTTTATATGTGCATTGAAGACAATTTTATGTCAATAGAAGAGTCACCATTATAGGAGCTGCTCTAAGTTTGAAAAAATTTATGCCATTCAAAGAGTGAATTCAACAGATAAAAATATATTCCAGTGGGAACAAGTATTGGTCTTTTGGAATTCTTTTATGTTTGTTTGCAACATGTGTTGAGATATAAAATTATTCAACAAGAACCAATCTCCATTGTCTAGTTTGCTAGCTCCTTGGAAATTTTGGGCAAGAAGGAATTATAGTGTTGAAGGAATTGTTAAACTGCTTCCTGCTATGCTTCAAGAATCTTTTGGACTCCCTAAAATATGTTGTAATACACTATTTGTGAAGGGCAACAATGCACTATTATCCAAGTTTGGTACTACAGTTACATTTGGTGTTAGTACTAGCCCTTTTGCAAGTTTTGTTGATACTCTAATTCTTCATTTGGCCTTGGTGTAACATTTGGCAAAGTGAGCACCCCTTTATTTGGTTTTGAGAGTACATTTGAATCAACAAAATTAAACTCTTCGAAAATGGCCAAACTTGATGATATATTAGAGTTGTTAAGTACTCTAATACATTCCAATGTTGAAGGGATGGTACACATCAACAAAGTCATTCTCTTTGACATTCATACTTGTTTGCATAATGCACAACAGAAGGTAGAATTTTTGGAGCTTGAATCTCAGCTTCAGCAAAAGGAATTAAAATAGGAGATTTGTCATTATGAACCTATTTTGATTCAGAACATTAAGACAAAATCCCATCAACAACAAGTCAATAATGTTGATGTTGATTCAGATCTAGTGCCCAATGAAGGCACGGATTTGCAGAAAGAAGTAGAAAGTTAGCATACACTTCCCAAGCCCATCATCAAACCTTGGGAATAGCTTGTCCATAATAAGCACAAAGTTAGTCTTGGATATGAAAAGGATGTGTCCTTTCATATTCCATATTGCTCAAAGCCCATCCAATTTCAGAGTGTTGGATTTCTTCATGGCAGTTCACCTTCAGTACCTTTAGTTCAAGCTTGTGCTCCTCCACATTCTCAGTCGAAAGTTGTGAAATTCCAACACTGTGACCGAGTTGGCCATATGAAATATCAATGTTTTGATCTTGATCCATGAAATCATTGTGGTCAGCATACCCATTCTTCACACAGATGCTTAAAAAAAAAAACCTCCTACAAGAACAAAGATTCATCTTGGATGGATCGCTTCTTGGTAATGGGCTTCAACAGCCAGGAAGATATTTCTCTCATACAATAGGATTGGTTCTCAAATATTGAAAAGTATTGCAATTGAGATCTCTCCATCTTCTCACCTTGTATCTGACAGGGGGAAAGTGATGGTCATCTGATCCGCCAAGGGTCAAGGTATGGGAGGTAAACTATTAATGGGGGTCCAAGAAACCTTGGAATATGGAATCCAACAGTCACTCAAATGTATTATAAATGTACATCTAAGTTAATAAGAAATCTAATTCAATGTTATATGATTTATGACTGTTCACATCCAATGTGAGTTTAAGAAATGATGGGTATCAGGAGTCCTTGAAGATGAGCCCATTTGAGGCATTTTATGGGTAGATTTATAATACTCCTATCAGATGGAGTGATCTAGTGAACAAGGTATTGATTGGAATGGATATGTTGGTAGAGATCAAAGAGGAAATGTAGGTTTTCAAGAGGAATTTTAAGGAAACACATCGTAGAAATAAGAGTTATGCAGATCATCATAAGGTATTTAAGGAGTTTCAAGTTGGGGAACATGTTTACTTGCACCTCAAGCCCAAGAAGAGATCGTTGAGGATTGGATCATGTGCAAAGCTAGAACCTCGATATTGTGAGCCATTCGATATCCTTGAGAGGACTGGACCAGTGACCTACCAACTTTCGTTGCCTTTGATATTGAAAGTCCATGGTGTTTTCGATGTGTTATTTCTTAAAAAGTATGTGAAAGATGTCAATCATGTGATTGGATGGTCTATATTGTAGGAGGAGCTAGAAGGAGTGTTCCAACCAGAACCTTAGTGCATTTTGAAGCAACAGATTCTCATGCTCTAGAATTGAGAAACTAAGCAAGTTAAAGTGAAGTGGAAACACTTTGTGCCTAATGAAGCTACATGGGAGATGGCTAATCATATGTAGGCTATGTATCCATGTATAATTATTATTTGAGAAAATGTATTTTGGTATATGTGTTTGATGTGTTGGTAAATGGTGTTCATGGTATGATGGTCATGGTCTCAACAATATGGTATGATGTAAATGATGTATCGAGTTGTGTTATAAATCTCGATGGGAAACATGTGTTTTTCTGCTTTATAAGTGTTATTGAACACGAAGGATGGTGTTTCCCCAAGGGAAATAGGTTTGTAACAACCCTTGGTTGAATCTGTATGTAAATAAAATAATACCAAGGTCACGGGACACGTATTCCAAGCTGAATGTTGGGAAAAACATGGTGATGGGTATCACTGGTGATTAATTAATGGCTAAGGAAATTAGCAAAGGCATTGGAAATGCAAAGGAGCACTAATTAGTATTTATTTATGAAAATAAAGGAAAATAGGAGAAAGGAAGTTGAAAGGTTGCATATTTGTATGAGAGGAAAATTCAAGGGAAAATGAAGGAAAATGAAGAAAATATAGGCCTTAATGATAAAAAGGCTTATGAGGATGAGTTCACAGATTTTGTTAGTTTAGTTTTGGAGCTCTCTTCTCTTCTCTAATTTTCTCATACTCTTGAACACTTAGAACATTCTTGGAAAATTCTTGGAGCACTTCAGTAATCACTTGGATTTGGGGAAAGAAGGAAAAGCAAAGGCAGAAAGCACAATGGAAAAACCTATCAAAAAATACAACTAGATTGCTTTGCAAGTAACATCTTGCATGTGTGATTTCCTTGTTGATTTATGGATGCATGGTATATGCATGTGATTTTATAGTTATGTGTTGTCATTGGCATGGATATTTTCCTAGAGTGATAGTGGTTTTACCCTTTCCTTTCCATTCCCTGGATAGCCCTGGTGTTGTGGGTTTTTCCACTTAATTGTTTTCTTAATGGCGCTCATAATTCCTTATGGCAATGGGTTGGAACAAACACTTTGGAAATCATGGAAAAACTTGGGTTGAGTTACTAGTCTTGGAGCCTAGGTTGGGAAAAATTCTTTGGATGCCTTGGTGGGTTAAGCTACTAGTCCCTGAAGAAAAGTTGGACAAACACTTTCCAACCGTGGAAGGTTGTGGGTTGAGTTATTAGTTCCTGGAACCCTAGACAACTTAGGTATAGAAAGATCTTGTTGATGTTAGTGATGTCCAAGTGTGAGGTGGTTTGACCTCTGGAATCCCTGGTTTAGTTTGTCTTGGTTTGTTCCATGACATCCCACATTCATGCTTGGAATATGGTGTGAGGGTGATTAGCTGAAAGAGAGATTTGGTTCAACCCGATTTATGGCCATGTGGTACATGGAAGTCCATGTCTTAGTTGGTATTTTTCATATGTTAGTAAGATATATTCTTCTATTATGATTCATGTATATTTGTTGGCAATGTATTGGTGATATTATGGATGATTTTCCAAGCTTTATATGTTGGTTATTTTTTGGTTATATGTTGTTCATGTGATGTGTATATTTATATTTTCATGAATTGTTTAGATATTGATCAGTGGATGAATGTATGGACTAATAAATGTTATTGAAGTTATGTGAAGAGGGAATAGGTTCTTCTTGGTGACTCTCATATGAATCTCAAACTTTTATGATCATATTTGCATTCATGACCTGTAGCTTACTTGTTTTTGATGTGTTTGACCAAATGTCCAATGTGTTCTAGGAAGTCTAGGTAAAATTCTTGGCATGAGTTTTAATATTTAGCTTTGTACTCATGTCAATAATTATTCTAGAAAGTCTCAAGAAGTTCTAGGTAGTGGTTTAGAGGCTGGCCTGAAATTGTGGCTCAAGTCTCAGGACCACACCTTATGAACTGGAATGTTTGGGCTATAATTACATGGAAGTCATGTGTGTCCTTCGAGGGTCATAACCAACCCTTTAAGGATTGTGCATGTATTTAGGTTGTTAAGTCAGAGAAAGGTAGCCCCAGCTTAGGGTTTGGTTACCTTGGGTGGTCCTTTGGCCCACGAGTGTCCTGTAAGCCTTGAGGGATGTTCTGAGTTGTAATTTTTTGGTCAGTTAGTAGGTGCCACTTCCTTAACTAGAGCTAGGATATTGGGTCATGTCACAGTAACTCTTCTTCTCATGTTTACCCTGGCAAGCCAGTGAATTTGGGTAAATGTGGGAGGGGCAGTGACAGTCAAGTCCTTAACTAATATGCGTAATGCATACCTATTCCATTTTGGTTCCTGGAATAAACATATATATTGATAACTCATGAACAATTAATAAATGAATATCTTACATAACTTCACATAGATGAAAATATCACGAGTAAAATTATCTGACCATAATACCTTGTTGGAAAACTATGGGATAGATCATGTTCCTCCCAACCAATGATTTTCCACCAGCAACTCCCCTCGAGCTTAGAGTTCTTTCTCGTATGATTAAAAACCTCTTCTATATTCTCTAGTGGTATTTTTATAATTTCTTCCTAGTAGATATTTCCTTAGCAATGTCCTACGTTTTGGGTCTGCATCGCTTTAATTACCTAGTTTTATCTTATTTTATTTTGTTTAAGAAAACATCTCTTATCTTTCTTTTAAAACACACCTTTCTCTCCATTTGATTTTATCTTTATTTTCACCCATCTTAGCATTTGTCTCTAGTTAAGTTCTAATCTTCACTTAGCATAATATTTCTCTTCCATTATGCTATTAAGGAAATAAAAATTTTCTCTTGGGATTTTTAGGAGAATATTTGGGAACTTACACCATGTCGACCTGACCACTTAACAATTTTATAGAATAGAAACAAGTCTTTATTACTCATGAGCTATTACCCATAGCTTCTAAAATGAAAAAGTATTTATTCATGAAATAAAATTTAATTACATAATTAGTTAATTCAAATCCTAGCCTCCACAACCTCTAAGTTCAAGCAATAACCATAAGAGTCTAAAAATAGTCCTGTATTTTAAAAGAAAATCATAGGGGTATCACAACTTCCCCCTCTCAAACTAAACACCATCCTTGGTGTTCTTTAGTTCCCATTTTTTCTTGAACAAAGTAGGAAATGCTTTGCACATTTTATCCTCCAACTCCAAGGTAGCCGACTCTGAGATAAAGTGCTTCCATTGGACCATTGCACTTTATCATGGGAAATGACTCAATTCCATATAAAATTTTCCCTCTAGATTCATATGAAATCATATTCAATTTGTCTCCACATCTTTAGCTCGTAATCTAGTTTCCCTCTAAAGTCATATGCAATCATATGGATTATTTTCTCATGGTCTTTTAAGACTTTCTTGATTCATATGTAATCAAATGATTTTCTTACCAACACATCACCCAACCCCTTAAGGCATGCATCTGTGCAAGAAATAAAAATACTTGGATTATCAATTTTTAATGTTAGGGATACTGTTAATAGATGTTTCATCCTATCCAAGCTCTCTTGACACTTTTGTGTCCAATTGAACTTCGTTGTTTTTGCAATAAAGTGATGTTGTAAGCCAGTTTACAGAATGCTTGAATAAATATTTGATAGTACCTAGAGATACCCATTATGGACCTAATGTCTACCACATCCTTAGGTGCTAGCCACTTTAAAATTGATTTTACCTTTTCAATATCAACATGTATCCCTTTCTTAGAGATCACATTCCCCAAATACTTGGTTTTGTTCTAATAAAAATCAAACATGTTAGATTTTTTATACAGGTGGTGTTCCCTAAGAGTTTGTTGCACTACCCTCAATTTCTCTTCATTTTCTTCTTGACTTTTTGAATATATCATAATATCATCAATAAAAATCAATAGAAACTTTTCTAGATACTTGTTGAGCACACTATTCATTAGGAACATAAAGATAGCGGGAGCATTTGTAAGGTTGAATGGTAATACCTCAAAGTCACAGTGTCCATATTGGGTTGTGGGTGCAGTTTTATGTATGTCTTCATCTATATTATTAACTAATGGTAATGATATTACAGTTCTATTTTTGAAAATATTGTTTCTCCTGTCACTTGGTCAAATAAGTCATCTATCCTGGGTAAGGGATATTTGTATTTAATAGTCAATTTGTTTAGTTGTCTGTAATCTATGCACATCTTCAAGTTTCCATCCTTTTTTCTTAAAAACAAGATCAAGGATTCCCAAGGGGAAACACTTGGTTTCATTTACCCTTTTTCTAAAAACTCTTGTAACTCCATTTTTAGCTCCATAATTTCTAGCACACTCATTCTGTAAAGTGATTTTAACATAGGTGCAGCTTCTAGCACCAATTTAATTGTAAAATATATGTCTTTTTTTTTCTTGATCTTGTAATCTCATCTGGGAATACGTCCTTAAATTATATTATCACTTCCAGGTCATCTATAGTTATATTTTATGTTTTCTATGTAATTCCTTCTATCTGAACAACAAACATTTTACAGCCTTTTCATGCACACATTTTTAGTTGTAAGGCTGAAATTTTCTTGGTGGAAATAGGCCTTAGTATTCCTTTTATAGGTTTTACATTTCCTTCTTCAGTGGTGCATGTAAAAATTTTCTCTAGACAATTGATTATGGACTTATGTTTCTCCAACCGGTCCATTCCTATAAGAAAATCATAGGAATATAGAGGTGGTACAATCATATTTAATTCTATTTAGCATCCATTTAAATTAACAATGATTTTCTTGACATAATTGGTTATTTTATTTAGTGTTTGTAGCCAATTAAACCAACCATGAACTTTTAAGCTTTTTTGTGCTAAATTTTCATTTTTTCACAACCTATGGACTAACATAGATAAGACTAGCTCTTGGATCTATAAAATACACATGATGGTCAAGAATCATACCTTCAATTTAGATCGTTCTTGATTGATGTTCTACTTGTCGTTCTTCTATTGTTGCATTAATTCTTGGTATATTTCTAGCTATATCATATACCATAGATGTCTCGTGTAGTACCTGCAAAGCTTGGACTGATCTGATATTGTAAGGGAAGTTTCTAAGTACATGGGGTTCTCCACAACTAAATAACTTTAATGACTCTCTCTCACTTCCACCATTCCTTCCATTACAATACATATCAATTATTTTAGTACTTGTTTGGGACTGCGTAGGTTGTGGCTGATTGTTTCAGTTAAATTTTTTAGGTTGATGATTTTTCTGAAAAAGTTTCAGAATGGAGGATTTTGAATTTTCAATCCTAGTTCCAAATATTATTTTTTTCCTTATTATACGATGATTTGTATCCATCACTTTTCTATTTGAACTATTTATAATAGATTCTAGCTCTCCACACAACTTCGTCCATTCTTTTTGTACTATCAAGCTCAATTCTTTTCTTATATGGAAGAGGGAGAGAAGTTAGAAAATGTCATAGATTTTATTTTTCTTCTCATATATAGGAACATACCTTAATGTTCTTTTAATATGGCCACAAAACCATCCACACTCATTTGTCCCAACTTTAGATCATGAACTTCTTATGTTGTGCCATCATAATATCTTTTAGTTAAGTATTTTTCCTTCCATATTTTTGTAATTCTTCCCAAGTTACTATTTTCTCTTCTATAGTGTGCATTGTTCTTCTTCTTCCCACCATAGTGAAACTTTGCCTTGAAATTGGTAGACTACTAGTTTGGCTTTCAAGTTGCTGGCATATTCATATACATGGAAATATTTCATCATGTATACTAACCAGGATTTTGTTGCATGTTGTTTTTCACCATCAAAAGTAGGTGGTTTGAACTTTTTGTACTCTCGTTTTTCCTCTTTATTTCTAAATTTATGTGCTTTTAGCAGTGTTTTACTTGAATTTTCCACACTGTAAGATTTATTATTCTAGTTTTTAGATTTATCATGTTCACTTTCAACATTACCATCTTCATTTTTCCATTTTAAGGAGTCCTCTTTTCCCTCCTCTACCTTTCTGTCTGGAGGCCTGTGGTTTAACTTTTCAGTCAAATCTTTATTAAGATTCTCTTTCTTTGCACTTGGCTTCATAAAATGCTCATTTCTAACCTTGATACTAGCTAAATCCTGTCTCATCTACTTTACCATTTCCAATAGTTAGGCTCTTGGAAGTGAAGTTTCATCTCCCAACTGAACCCAAATCTACTTTCCTTCACTAAGAGATATGGTATAATTTTCTAACATCATTGTACTCTTTTCTGCATAATTTTGTGTATCACCAAATCAACAACTTAATTATTTTTCAGAGACACAACAATGACTGTATAAAAATTTTGTGGTTTGGCCCTTAGGCCTCAAACATTGAATCTAAATATTCGATACCACATGTAATGTGCCTCCTTTGCACACTACAAAAATATCTACTAACAGAAATACAATTCAATTATAAATCTTTCTCGTCATGAAGTATATCTTTCTAGATATAATTTAACTACTAGCACACCTTTCTATTGAATTTAGGACAACAATGGTTATGTTTACTGTTTATCATCTAGATCCCCATGGCCTTTATTATATTTAATTCATATCTATAACTAAAAGTTGTTAATATGTAAGTTTCCCCTTTTGTCTACCATGGGAACTCTTTTGGTTCACCACTCTTCTTAAACACTATATGTTGGCTTACCATAAGGTTAGCCATATAGTCTTCTTGTATCGTTGATATTTTCACGACGTAGATTTCATGTATTCTTTACATTATGTATGTATAACCATTATACTATTCATACTTCATTTTTCTTACTATAAAAATTGTTACGAGTGGATATCCCCCTTTTTATTTTTATAAAGGCATACGGCACATATACATTTGAACCCTTTTAATATAGAGTGGAATAACCCTTAGGAACATATTACACTTTAGTTATTAACCGCTTGTTCATACTCCTAGGGTGACTAAGGTTCAAAGGGCTTGCCTCACCATGTTACTCCTTCCACATGTCGACTAACCCATGGGCCAACACATCATATTCACATGGTAATCACATTCAATGGTGGTGATTATTTTGACATAATGCAATGTACGTGGTTAACAAATGATTAGTCGACTCGGGTTGAGATATTTTCCACCACTTGTTTGCATTTTATTTATTCCTTTCTGTTGTCACCAAGGTTTCACTCTATAGAGATTTCAAACCTTAGACCTATGTCAAAATATAAGTATTCCTTTTGACCTTGTGACATTTGGGTCTATGCTTTCTTACATATTTTTACATAATTTTTCCTTTGGATGGCCAATCATAATGAATTTAAGAGGTAAAATTTTCCCCCCTTTCTAACCTTAATTTAATAGGGTCTTTAAGTTGATGTTTTCCTTTCCATTGTAACAACTTTCTAACTTGGTTATGCATTTTTCTCTTGCAAGGTAAATGAGGGTTAAAGTATTTGGTATTAGTGGAACTATTTCTTCCTGGATTGACTACACCTTTTGGGACTCTTACTTCTAAACCTCAATGGATACCCAATGTTTAACGAGTCATTTGATTCCCAGATAATATCCTTGGCATAATCTCATAATTCTTGAATCTAGGGTTCTGAAGTTGTTTTTCTTAACTTGTTTCACCATATTCATTTCTCTTCCTTTCATATTTTTTTGGGGAAATGGACCAAGCTTCCTCTAGTGATTCTCAATGCACACTATAGGTAGCCTTTGTTTACATTCCTCATTAATTTTGTTGCTTCTTCTTGAAATGAAAATACCCTCTGTGAAATAGAACTTTTTTTTTGTCTATACATAACTTTGATTTCACCATCTATGGATTTTTCTTGTAAGAAATTTATCTAGTTCTTTTAGATTATGGCAATGAGTAAACCTGGAGTGGTATTATTTCACAATAATATTATTAATGGGGTTGAAACTCCTCACCAGGGTTTCAATATTTAACAGAAGATTCAAATTCCTTTTTGTGTTCTTAATACACCTATCCTCCTTATATTGATTTTATTTTATGGTATTAACCTTATTACAAACATTAATGTAAGTGTATTTATCATTGTATCTAATTCAAGTGGATTGTTTGAAATGGTACCATTCCTAGGTATACATCATTCTTTAGTTTTTTATTTTGATTATGAACCCTCTAGCATATCCTCTAAATTATCTAGGTTAAATTGTTACAAGTATAAACAAATTTCACCTTGAATATTGTTCAATTTATGAATTGTAAAAATGGTTCATGCAAGATTTGAATAGAGGTTGTTTCATTTCATAGGTTGGAAACTACACTTTGGTCAGATTCCCTCTTAGGTTTTCTTGGTTTTATCCCTTTGGTGAAATGGGCATTTAATAGTGGTTAAAGTACTAATGCCATATGTGGCATATTTCTTGAATTTCCCATGTGAAAAAATTCTTACAAGATACCCTTCGTGTTCCTTCTAGTCGAGTTTATTAACCGAGTGGATTTGACCCCTTGCTCTATGTATTGGATTGATAATAAAATTTAATGGAAGTTTTTCATCGTTCTAGTTATCTGAATATTGAGTTGATAGAATTTATTTCACCTTCTATTTAAAATTATTGTTAATGTATGGTTAACATACTAGATGGAAGTTTGTACTATATTTTATTTCATTCGAGTATATTTCGAAATGGTTATTGTTATCATAAATTATTATCATCAGCTACTTGTCTAACTTCAATACTCCATCAACTTTGATGTTTATATTGTGTGGTAAATCTTTAATACAGTTTAACTGATTTAGCACCATGTGCAAATGAACTCTTATATACTTTTTACTTATACATGTCATGGCTAGTTCCAACTTGTCAAAGTTGTAAACCCCCGCATTGTCTTATAATGACTTAGATACTAAAATTTATTTTATTTAAGTTTCATTCTTCAATAATAAAGAAACCCTTTCCTTGTCTATTGAAGTCATGACTGGGCCTCATTTATCAATAATAAAACCTCATGTTTATCCTGGAATTATTTACATAACGAAATATTTCCCCTTTAACTCATCACTTGTTTGGTGGATTATGCATAGTTATAGCTATTACACAACTTTGTAGTGGTTTTAACCATCACTTAGATTCCTATCCACACTTTTGTGTGAGGCATAACTAGCCCTTAACTCCAATTGACCAAATTATTGGGTTGATGTTATAGTATATGGAAATTGTCCCTTAAACAATCTGCATGCAAGTATTAATAGTTCTAAGAAAAATTAATTTATATTCCACATTTCCTTACTCTTGACTGGTTAGTTGTTTAACTTATCTGAAAATAATATTAGTTGAACTCACAAGTTTTCAATAAAATGCATATATACTTATCATATCTTTTGTTTTTCTTTCCATTCTACTCGTTACTTCATCTTTGATATTAATATACTCTAGTTATATACACATATAAATTCATTCAATCAATAACATATTTCAATTTTTTCCTTTTTCATAAACTTCTCTCATGCCTTAGTAATACATCTTCATTGAACAAGCCAATTTGTTTAAAATTATCCCTTGTATATTTTAATCCAGAAATTTAATTACGTATGACATATTCATTCTCCATGCATCAATAACTAAGAAACTTTATGTATACGTTCTCTAGCTTATTAAAACATATATTTAATAGCTCATATTACTATGAGTACTATATGTATATATACCAGAATACTGTCAAATCCTGAATTAATATGAGAAATGCATATCATTTCCCTTTTGTCTCTTGACATACATGTTTATATTTTTAACTCATTAGAAATTAATAAATTAAGAACTTACATAACCTCACATACAAGAAAGTATCACAAGTAAAATTAGCTAACTAGAATAGCTTGTTGGAAAATCTATGGGAGAGATAACATTCCTCCTAACCAACAAGCTTCCACCAACAATTCCCCCCAAGATCTGACTTCTTTCCTATAAGAATAAAAACCTCTTATGTATTCCTTAGTGGTATTTTTACAATTTCTTCCCAACAAATCTTTCCTTAGGAGTATCCTACATGTAGGATCTGCATCCCTTCAATTACCAAGGCTTTTTTTCTGTTTCTTTTTTTTTTTTGGAAAAATACTCTTCTTTTCCTTTAAAGCACACCTTTCTCTTTAGCTAAGCTTTTCTCTTTCTTTTCACTTGATTTATAATTTCTCTCCAAATAAGTTATAATATTGATTTAGCATAATATTTCTCTCCCATTATGCTATTCTATAAATAATAGTTTTCTCTTGTTATTTTTAGGAGAATATTTTGGAAGGTCCACCATGTGGACTTCACCAATTGACATATATCTAGAATAGAAAGAAGTCTTTATTACTCATGTTCTCTTTTCCATAGTTTCTCAAAATAAAAATCATTTATTCATGGTATAAAATTTAATTACATAGTCAGTTAATTCATATCTTGGCCTCCACAACCATTAAGTTCAAACAATAATCATAATAGTCTAAATACAAATTGTCAGCAAAATATAGATTATAGAGGGATTTACAGAGTCAAACCATAACCCTAGCAGAGCTCTATCGTGAAGTTTCATTTTATGAAATTTGTGGGAGTTTAAGAAATTATATTAGAGTGCTACAAGAAAATATTTTGGATTCATAAGGGATCAAATTTTAAATATATATCAAGCCAAAGGTCAACCATCCAACTAGTCTCCATGTTAAAGTTTTAATGGTACACAACTTATAATTGGCATACATTTTCATTGGAAGATCCATTTTTGGGTGACTAAGCATTTTGATAAAGAGGAGTGTCATTATTATTTTTATTTAAAAAGGGTTATGCAAGAAAAAATATATCCCATAAAATTTAAACATGACATCGAATGAAAGTGAACTCTTAGAATGTATGGTCTTCCAATTGAAAGACCAAGTTGATGTTATGTGTTGTTTTAAAAAGTTCTTAAAAAGGAAATTGAAAGTAAGATAGATGAATTTTAAAATAATATGCATAAGGAGATGGGTGAAATTAGGGAATAAATAAAATCCAAGAAGGAAGAAATACACAATATTATGAATTACATGAAAAATCATCTCTTAAAAAGGCAGCCTGAAAGAAAAATGGAGATACAAGGAAAGCATGGAAATAATGTGAATCATTGTGTTTCCATTAAATCACATACAAAGAGTATTTTATCACAATTAGAGGCAAAAAAATATTGAACCATAAAATTATGATCATTCATAACTCCAAGATTTGTATCATCAAAGGTTCTATTTGGAACCAAGAAACTACTTCATTTGTAAGGTCGTTATGAGGATGTTTGATGGTATAGATCATATATCATGGACATTCCGAATGTAAAATTACATTGATATATTCCTATTGTCGGCTTTACAAAAAGGTAAAAATTTGTTCCTTGTATTTATAATAAGATAAATTTGTTTGCTATCTATGGCTTTGTGAAAGGAAAATGAATTATATTGTATATTTGTCCATTTTTATAGAGGAATTGATAAAACTATATGGGAATATTAATATTAATATATTCTTTAGCCAATTGGTAAATATTCAACAAAGAGTTCCAATTACAAAAACCATTCAACAATTCCAAAACTTGAGTGTCAAGGTAAAGAAAAGTCTGAAGGATAATTTGTTAGACCTTTTTATGGGAACTTTAAAGTAAAGAATCCAACATGAAGTGCATCTCTTTTGAACCTAAAATGACAGAGAAATATTTAAGTTTGGAAATTCAAACTAAGAGTAAAATTATGGATACTAGAAGAGTGGTCACTAACAATTATAGAGAACATCATACACCCTATCGTATCCTCAATCAGCATGATTAACACCTTCAGAAATGGAAGAGAAAAGAGAAGGTAATATTTTTCAATTGTGAAAATAAAATAAAATAAGGGTATTAAATTCAGTGAGAATTAAATATTCCACATAAGTTGTGAAGAGGAAGAAGATAAAGAAATGGAACCATGACAGGAACTAGAGCTAGAAGAGGCTACTCTAAAAAAAAAAAAAATTGCATTTTCCTACTTCAATACTCCACAAAATATTAGGTTAGGAGAATATATCACAAACAAAATAGTAGTAATTTTGATTGATTTGGGTAGTATCCATATCTTCACTAATTACAAATTAAAAAAATCTCAATTTTTTTTTATCTCCAACACCATAAGTTTAAGTAATGATTGCAAGTGGATATACCATAAATTGTTAAAGGAAGTTCCATAATATTAAAATTATTATGCCTGGGAAAATATTAGATAATCCCATGATTGTGACCCAAATGAGTGGTGTTGATTCTTCGTTTGGGTTTTAATAGTTATAATCATTAGGAATAGGGGCCCTTGTTTTTCAAGATATCATCATAAAATTTTCCTCACAAGGAAAACAACTTGAGATTAAAGGAAGGGAAACCATCGATAATTATAAGCTCTAACAACATGACTAAACTACTTATAAAAGGACATGATTTTCTATTTTCATAATTCTTTTCACTTAATTTTTAAAACATACATATACTCTACTTAAAATGGATCTCCAAAAAGGTGTCATAAATCATTCAGTTAGACACACATGGAGAAGGCTGAAGATATGAATGATAAACATGAATGCATATATTATTCACATGATATACATTTGTAATACCTTGGAGTGAATCTTTGATTCATCTTCCAAGGTCTCTTGGACTCCCTTTGATTGTTCAACTCCCTCACCATAACCCTTAGCAGAGTACGTGTCCAACATTCCCCCCCTTAATCTGAAAGGGTATGTTTGACTCCAAGAAGGGAGTTGTAATAAAAAATGTTCAAAAATGCATGGAAACACTAGTCTGAATGTGTTCTTTGAAATGTTGGTATAAGGTGGTGGTTTAAGGATGACCACCAACACTAGAATGTTTAGTGTAGTTCCCAAAATGCTTCCAAATCTAGCAAGAAGCTGAAATATATACTAGAGGAAGTGTTCCAAATTCTCTGGAGAGGGAGACATTCAACCTGGAAAAGGGAGGTCTACAACTTGCAGTGGCTTAAGGATGACAACCAACTCTGGAATTCTTAATGCAATTCTTGGAACTCTTCCAGAACTTGCAAGAAGCTGAAGTCTTCTGCTAGAGGAAGTGTCCCCAATTCTTTGAAGAGGGAGAAGTTCAACCAGATAAGGGAGGTCTTAACCCCACATAGATGGTTTAAGGCTAACCACCAACCAATGGAATTCTCAGGGGCATCTCTATCTCTAGCTACAACTCTAAATTTGTTATGGTAGGTTGTGGATCAGGCTTGCTTGATGTCACTTTGAAGCTTGTATATGACCAACAATTCCCCCCTATCAAGTACAAGGTGAAAAGATGGAGAAAACTAAAATGTAATAATGTTCAATAATCTAGAAGAAATTCTAACATATGACTGAAATATCTTCTTAGTTGTTCAAGGACATTGCCAAGAAGTGATCCATCGAATATGAACCTTTTTTCTTGCAAAAGGCTTGTTCTTGAAGCATCTGTTTGAAGAATAAGTGGTTTTATGACAATTCTCACATCGGTGAAGATCAAAACAATAATATTTCATATGGCCAACTTAGAGACAATGTTGGCATTTAAAAAAAAATTGTGGTTGTTGTGGATGAGTACCAAAATCTGGAATAATTGAAAATGAATTGTCATAAAGAAATCCAGTACTCTGAAACTGGATCGTCTTTGAGTAATCTGGAATATGAAAGGACACATCCTTGCCATATCTGAGATCATTTCTATTATGGTTGCTAACAAGCTCTTCCCAAGGTCTGATGATGGGTTTGGGAAGTGTATGCTGAATTTCAGCATCTGGATGCAACTCTGCTCCTCCATTGGGCATTAAATCTGAATGAACTTCAAAATTATTGATTTTCTGTTGATGGGTGTCTATCTCAGTGTTCTAAAGAAAAACAGGTTCAGAATGTTGTCTTTTCTGTAGCTCATCTTGTTGTAGCTATGATTCAAGCTACAAATATTCAATCTTGTGATGTGCATTTTTCATACAGGTTTGAATGTATCTAAGAATGTCTTTGTAAATCATAATTGTATTGTTGAAAGTAGAATGTATTAAATTGTTGAGTAATTCCAATCCTCCATCAGCCATTTTCCAACAATTTATATTGTTGAATGCAATCCCAAAACCAAATAAAGGGTGCTCCATAAACTAGGATTTCAACGTACTAGCTTCAACACTTCTCATCATATATGAAGGACTAGAATTATAGTAGCATATAGGTTGTGCCATCGTACAATAACCAAGTTAGAAGACAACAATGTAAATTATTTAATGTTGTATAATTAGCGCACACACGAACCACTAAGAAATCATAATAGGTCATTAATTTTATGGTCGTGGAGGATGTTGTAACGCTTGGAAATGTTGCTAGATGTATTTAGAAATATAGTGTTAACAATATCGCTAAATTCCCCTTAAAAAAATCGTATTGTTAGAGCTTAGAGAAGCCCATGCCAAAAAGGACAATGTGATGAATTAATGGTCATCAATAGCTCATAGCAGATAAACCAAAACACACAACCAACAATTATGTCTTTGGAGTCTAAAAGGTTGTTAGGTCCCTATAATACTAGTGATTAGTCCATTATTATTGTAGTTGTATCCCTTATTAATATTGTTGTGCCCCTATTGTGCCCATATTGTTATTACCGTGCCCGATAGAATCCCTCTATTGTTATTTTTGTGGCTTTATATTATTATTGTTAGGTCAGTTGGGTTATATTGTGACTCCTTAGACTCCTATATATAGAAAGGAGGTTTTGTCATTTGAATCATCCAAGGAGGTTTCCACCTCAAAGAGGCTGAATTCTAAGGCTTTGATCTATCTTTCCTATCTTTTTGTGAGCTAGTTTCATAACAATTAGTATCAGAGCTTTGGATTCTAGGGTTTCGCTGCTCCAAATAGGTCATCATGACATTTTCACTATAATTTTTTTTCTACGACGTTTTAGAGGCAAACAAAATAATCCATTTGAGATGAAATCATGTTGAACCTTGGGTCCGAATTTCAGAGCTTTTCACGTGATATTTGCAGAGATATGATCTAAGGAAGTTGGTATTTTTGCAGACTCATGAATTACATTCCAAACAAGTGACCTTGGGAAAATCATCATAACTTTTGTTTTGAGCATCAGATTGAAATTTTGTAAGAATTTACACAAAGAGGAAAGACTATAGTTTCCTATGTATATTTTTCAGATCCTAAGGTCGAAACAGTGACATGTGGTACTTCCTACAATTTCGCTCTTCTGGAAAGGTATATAATCAGGGAATCTTGGGAGATTGTGCATAACTCTTTCTTGGAGAATCTAAATTCGATTAGACTGGTGGCATTGGAAAGAGGACATAGAAGGCTATTGTAGATCACAATTTCAGAACTAGAAGAGTCGAAATTATAGAGTTATAGTTAGTTCAATATCAAGCTCCTAAAATCAAGAAAAGTCGATATGAGGAAGTTTGATGGCAAGGATCTGGTAAATTGAATGCTTTCAATGGAGAAATATTTTGATCTACATGGTGTACCACTATTACAAAAGGTATGTATTGCATCTTCATATTTAGAACCGGATCAATTTCTATGGTATAAAGTTCTTTGTTCTCGTAAACAACTTGTTATGTGGTCAATTTTCACGGAGGACATGATAGCACATTATGAGGATACAAAGAGAAACACCTTCTTTAGAGAAACACCACAATAATTGGAAAGAGTAAAAGGGCTTTATTACATAGTGGAAAGTAAAATTATGGCAACAAGGAAGTCTACTCCTCACAACTATAAAGATGGAAGTGTTGTTTCTCCTAGCCTTCCACAACCTACAAGTGTTACACCACAACAATTGGAAGAAAAAGAGAAAAAGGGCTTTGTTACAATTGTGATAGCAAATGCACTAAAGGTCATAAGTGTGCTGAGAAGAAATTATTTTACATAGAGTATGAAGAGGAGGAAGAAAAGGATCAAGAAACATCAAAAGAAGAGGATATATGCTAGGACCTAACCCCAGAGATGTAAGAAATGAATCAGAACATATCTTGTAAAACATTGGCAAGAATTACCACTCCTCAAACTCTCAAGATAGAAGGACATATCAAGAAGAAATAGGTGCAAGAAGTGAAAGATCACATCAAGAAAGAAGAAATGAATCCAACCATATCTTGTAATTCATTGGTTGGAATTACCACTCCTCAAACTATCAAGATAGAAAGACATATCAAGAAGAAAAATGTTCAAGAAGTGAAAGATCACATTGAGCATCAAGAAATGAATCCGACCATATCTTGTAAAGGATTGGAAGAAATTACCACTCCTCAAACTCTAAAGATAGAAGGACATATCAAGAAGAAAAAGGTTTAAGTAGTGAAAGATCACATCGAGCATCAACAACAAGTTCTCCTACTTTTAAAGGATAACACCACTTTGGTGAAAACCGAATGAAACAACAGGTATATCAACATCGTAGTGAAAATTATTTAATGTAGGTGATTGGGTATTTTTACTGCTACATCTCAGGCAAGCTATTTATGAGAAGGAAATGTTGGCAATACTACATGGACTTAAGAAATGGCGACCTTATCGAATGGGAAGACACTTCAAGGTAAAAATGGATCAAGATAGTCTTAAATACTTTTTAAAACACCCATTATCTTTAGAAGAATGGAAAAAATGTGTCACAAATATGTTGGGTTATGACTTTGACATCATCTATAGAAAATGGAAGAAAAATTTTGTTGCAAATGCACTCTCAAGAAAGGATGAGGATGTGGAAGCATTGTTTTGTGCTATTTCTATTATCCAACCAGATTGGATAAACGAAGCAAGGGATGAATGGAAGAAGGACAAAGAAGTATGGCCACTTATTCAAAAGTTGCAAAAGATCCCAATTCAAACAATATTGCCAGAAATTGAAGAGGAAGGAAAAATCATATTGGAACCTAGAGCAGTCACAGAAACATGAACTCGACAGCTATGAAATCGATCAATTTCAGAGTATCTCGTCAAGTGGAAGAACTTACCCGCTGAAGATTCCACATGGAAGGACAAGAATTTTATACAGAAGCACCAAGAACTACTCAAGTGTTAAGGACAACACTTTCTGAAGGAGAGGGGCATGTTAGGCCCCTATACTACTAGTGTAACCCCTTATTGTTATTAGTACAACCCCCTTATTATATTGGTGTACCCATGTAGTGCCCATATTGTTACTATTATGCCCTATAGAAGCCCAGTATTGTTATTATTGTGTCGTTACATTATTATTGTTATGTTGGCTCTGATTATATTATGACCCCTTAGACTCCTATATATAGAAAGGAGGTCTTTTCATTTGTATCATCCAAGAATTGTTCATTTGTGTAATGTAAAGGAGGTTGCCCCTTGAAGAGGCTTATTTCTAAGGCGTTCATCTATCTTGTCTATCTTTTTGTGAGATGGTTCCATAACAAAGGCCAAATAAAACACATGGAGAAATCGAGCTCGTTCCGCTCAAACATACATTTTATAGTGTTAGCCTTCCTTCCTGTGACCTTACGCTAAGTCAACAATTCACCAATTGAAATGGTGTTTCAAGCAACTCCTTCAATAATGTAATGGAACTAATTAAAAGAAGTGAGGACCCTTATTATGACATCTATGCATGTGAAGTGAAGGTAGACCACTAAATTAGTTAGAAGCCAAGACCACATCCATTAATGAAGAAGGGTGGTTGCACATGGGTTAAAACTGTAGGTTTCAATCCCATACAAAAATTACCTGCATACGAATTCCAAACACAGAAAATAAACAATGGAAGAGCATAACACATAAAACACATATACACAGAGATTTTCCCCTGGATCCCAAAATCGGGACTACGAGATTGATTTTTGATTATGTTCCTTTCAATGTTACAATACATATTTATACATGTTGAAGCATCCAATACGATGGACTAAAAACCATCGCGTCCAAAACCATTGACCGAAAACCATCGCGTCCAAAACCATGCACCGAAAACCATCGCACCCAAAACCATGTGCGAAAATCATGCACAAAACCATAGGTAGGTCTTCCCAACCTAACATAGGGTCCAAAACCAAAATTTTCTTGGGCGCTGTCCCAGACCCCATAGAGTGGGCTTACCTGCACCCCTAAAAACCCTTGTGACTCCCCCCACTACATAATCTGTGCAAAAAAGGGGGGGGCTCCGCCCCCCTATTAATCCCCTGGTTAACTACCTGAGCTAATCGTGGAAAGAATATAACACAACCCAACATTCTCCCACTTGTTTTTTTCTTTCCACAGGGGACCACAAGAGAGCTTAATCATTTATCCATCCCTGCAATGCCCATTATTTCTCTACACCAAGAGAACTTCTCATAGCTCACAGATTTTGTCAATGCAGATGCAGTATTCTTCAAAGTGTCCACCTTTACCAGAAACACCTTTTTGTCTTCTATCATATCCCTCACAAAGTGATACTGAACATCAATGTGCTTTATCTTTGGATGATATGCAGGGTTCTTTGCCAAGAAAATTGCACTTTTGCTGTCACAGTCTATCCTTATAGCTCCCTGTACTAACCCCATATTTGAACACAATCTTTGCAACCAAACTGCTTCCTTGCTTGCATGAGTGGTTGCCATGTATTTTTCCTTTGTAGTTGATAGTGCCACTATAGATTGTTTCTTACTTATCCAACTGATTGCACCTTCAAATAGTTAAACACATACCCACTTGTAGATCTTCTCTGATCCAGATCTCCAGCCCAGTCTGCATCAACAAAGCCACGAATATCCAACACTTTGTTCTATCCATGTCTTCCTTGGTAGCACAAACCATAATCACTAGTTCCATGCAAATACCTAAAAACCCGCTTCACTGATGTCCAGTGCTCCTTCCCTGGTTTTGACATAAACCTGCTCAATACTCCCACTACATGTGCAATGTCTGGTCTAGTACAGACCATCACATACATCAACTACCAACTGCACTTGAATATGGAACACGGGACATGTCCTCTTCCTCTTCTTGTGTCTTGGGACACTGTTCAGGAGATAACTTTACACCTATAGGAATAGGAACCTTCACCTGTTTACTATCCTACATATTAAACCTCTGCAATATTGTCTCAACATACTTCCTTTGGTTTAGCCAAAGCTTCCTCTTTGTCCGATCTCTTTTAATTTCCATGCCCAAAATATAGTTTGTAGCACCAAGATATTTCATGTCGAATTTGGAGGACAAATGGGTCTTCAAATCCTAGATAATTTCTTTGTCATTTCCAACTAGCAACATATCATCCACATACAAAAGCAGATAAATAACATGGTCACCAATTAATTTAAAATGCACACAGTGATCTACTTTGATTCTGGTGAAGCCAAGTCCCTGTATAAATGTATCAAATTTCCGATACCACATACTTGGTGATTGTTTTAGCCCATACACAGACTTCTTTAACTTGCATACCATTTCTCTCTTATGCTTCACCTCAAAACCTTCAGGTTGCTTCATGTAGATGTCCTCTTCCAGATCCCCGTGAAGAAATGATGTCTTCACATCCATCTGTTCTAGCTCAAAATCGAAAGCAACAGCAACAGATAAAAGTAATCTAATAGAAGCTACCTTGGCAACAGGAGAAAAAATATCACCAAAATCAATTCTCGGCACCTCGGAATAACCTTTTGCTACCAACCGAGCTTTGTATTTCTCCACCTTTCCTTCTGCATGTGTCTTCTTCTTGGACACCCATTTGTTGCCAATTGGTTTCCTTCAGCCGGTAACTCCACCATATCCCAAGACACATTTTTGTGCAAAGATGCCATTTCATCAACCATGGCCTCCTTCCAGAGTTTTCCATCCTCTAAATCTACTGCTTCCTTCACATTTCTAGGATCATCATCAGTAATAGATAAAGCAAAATTGAATAGAAAGTAGATGGAGTATACCTTTTTAGCTTCCTTCTTTCTTGAACTGATCTTCTCACACTCGGAGTTTGTGGTTGTTCAGCTTTTGATTCCTCCTCTACTCTAGTCTGATTCTTCCTCCTTTAGCTCAAACTCTATCTTCTCAAGTTCCTTTGGATGGATTTCATGTTTAATAAAATCTTTCACCTCTCTGAACACCACATCTCGACTATACAGAACCTTTCTTGTTACGGGGTTTCAAAGCTTATAACCCTTTAAACCATCCTTATACCCAATAAAGATGCACTTTTCAAATTTACTATCCAACTTGGTTCGTTTCTCCTTTGGAACATGTACATATGCATCACATCCAAATACCCTCAGATGTGAAAGAGAGGGTTTCTTACTAGTCCATACCTCTTGTGGAGTCTTATCCTCTAACACTGATGAATGTGATTTGTTGACTAGGTAACATTCTGTCTCCACCGCCTTTGCCCAGAATTCCTATCCTAACCTGGCACCACTGAGCATGCTTCTTGCCCTTTCCATCAACATCTTGTTCATTCTTTCTGTAACTCCATTTTGCTGAGGTGTATATGGAGTAGTCTTGTACCGTACTATACCACACTTCTTATAGAATTCTTCAAATTCCTTACTGCAAAACTCTCCACCGTTATCTGTCTTCAACACCTTTATCTTGTTCTCTATCTAGTTTTCCACCAGAGCCTTAAATTTTTAAACCTGTCAAAGACTTCAGATTTCTTCTTAAGGAAATATATCAATGTATTCCTTGAGAAGTCATCTATAAATGATACATAGTACATAGACTTACCGAGTGATAGAACCTTCACAGGTCCAAACACATCACTATGCACAAGCTCTAATATCTGTTTCACCCTCTTACCACCAGAGGGGAAACCCACCTAATTCTGCTTCCCATATACACAATTTTCACAGAAATCAAAATCCAGAGAGATATTACTCATACTTATACCATAGCTTTACCATGAAGTATTCGAAGGCCCTTCTCTCCAATATGTCCAAGCCTTTAATGCCACAACATGGTCTTCTTTCCAGAGACCACTAGATTTTTTGCTCCACTTTCAGGAACCACAAAATTGTTGCACCCATCAACAATAGTGCTACCTTGTAGCTTGTACAGAGTTCCAGTTTGAACTCCCCGCATCAATACCAGTGCTCGCCAAACCATCTTGCAGGTATCCTTCTCGAACACTATTTTTACACCTGCATCATCCAGCTTGCTTACAAAAATAAGATTTCTATCTAATGAAGGAATATGCAGAACACTCAAAAGTGTTCTAACCCTTCCACCTTGCAACTTCAACTTTACTTTTCCATGACCAATGATTCTAGCCTTCCTATCATCCCCTAAGAATACATCACCACCATCGTATTTATCATAATCATAGAACCACTCTCGATGGGGAGTGAAGTGAAAGGATGCACCTGAGTCAATCACCCATGCCTCATGATCTACATGTGTACTTGACGAAGCCAAATACACATCCACACCTTCATCTGAGGTGGTTTTCGCCTCTGCAGAAGCAACATCATCAGATCCCTTTCATTTGTAGGAGCTTTAGATTTACAATACCTTTTGTAGTGCTCTTCCTTACTGCATTTCCAGCACACCACCTTTACAAGTTTTCCTGGAGATTTAGATCTCCCTCTAGATTTAGATCTCCCACTCGATGACTTATTTTTGTTTCTTTTTTGGGACCGTCCTCATACAGACAAGGCATCACCATTTTGGTTCTCCATATTTCTCCATCTCATATCCTCTATTAGCAAGGATGAGACTATTTCATCAAACTGCAAGGTAGTCGCATTGTTACCTAGTGTAATAACTAGACTATCCCACGAATCTAGTAGAGAACACAACAAAGTAATGCATTTATCTTCATCTGAAATTTTTATATTAACAGATGATAACTGACTTATCACAGTATTAAACACACTCTAATGCTATGTCACCGAGTCTCCATCTTTCATTCTCAGGTTATACAGCTTTTTCTGTAGGAACAATTTATTCACCAGAGACTTAGATTGGTACAAAGTCCCTAACTTGTCCCACAAAGCCTTTGCCATAGCTTCCCCTGATACATTCAGCAATACTGAATCTGAGACACACAATCGTATTGTGCTCTTTGCCTTCCAATCCAACTTCTTCCATTTTTCATCAGACACTCTCATTGGTTTAGTACTCGGATCTACCACGATCCACTGATCTTTATCCACCAACAAATCCTCCATCTTGAGTTTCCACAACTCAAAACTCTAGCCATTAAATTTCTCTATCTCTATCTTTCCACTGCTCACCATCTTCTTTCACCACCAAAATCAATCTCTCAGATCTCCCACTAAACAGGATCTACCACAAGCCTGAGCGAAACCCCTCAGCAACAAAGGCATCCCCTTGAAGCCAAAATAGCTCCGATACCAAATGTAGGTTTTAACCCCATACAAAAATTACCTGCATATGAATTCTAAAACATAGAAAATAAACAATGCAAGAGCATAACACATAAAACACATATACACAGAGATTTTCCCCTGGATCCCAAAACGGAGACAACAAGATTGATTTTTCATTATGTTCCTTTCAATGTTACAATACATATTTATACATGCCAAAGCATCCAATATCGTGAACCAAAAACCATTGCATCCAAAACCATGGACCAAAAACCATCGTGTCCAAAACCATAGACCGAAAACCATTGTGTCCACAACCATGTGTGAAAATCATGCACAAAACAATAGGTAGGTCCACCCAACCTAACATAGGGTCCAAAACCAAAGTTTTTCAGGGTTTTTCCCCGAACCCCATAGAGTGGGGTTACCTGTACCCCTCAAACCCCATGTGACTCCCCTCGCTATGCAAACGGCGCAACAAAGGTGGGGCTTCGTCCCCCTTCTAACCCCCCAGTTAACTACATGGGCTAGTCATGGAAAGAATATAACACAACCCAACAAAAATGATATAGCCAAATCTTGTGGGCTTGTGCTTCAACCAGGGTCACAATATATATAAATAATACCAAGTTGTGGAAGCATCAAGTAAAGGATAGTCTATGGAATTATAGATAGAGAGGGTTTCGATAAGATAAAGTCATTTAGGAGTGTTTTCCAAGGTTTCTGATCATGTGAAGTAGATAACACGAGTCTGTACTATGACAAGTGAAATGTAGCTACGGTTTCTCATGCGTACATAGAGAGACAAACTTACGAATAAGAGAATATGACAGAAAAGGTAGTGCTCTAGAGAAAAGAATATGATAGAGGGATAATCCAACATAGAATGAAACAAATCTTAATGTTATGACCAATCTAGTATGATATCCCTGTTGAAGATGGGAAGGAGGAATAACTTCGAAACTTCATCACAAAAAAGCATCTAAGGAACTAATTCATATAAACCATCGAATGAACCATTGTATATGAACTATCCCACTAGAAATGAATCAATCTCAAAACTTCAAAGTTCAACCATAATTCACATAACTCAGTGTTCAATACAGAACTTAACGCACATATAATAAGACCCACAATTGAAACTTGAACACACAACCATCCCATGAATGCAATTCAAAATGCATACCATTATAGTATTCAAAAATGAATCTTAATGCACATTCTTTGCAAGTCATGACTTACTCAGCAACCAACAATTGGTCAAATCAGTAACATTGGGACAGAGAAGCCTAGGTTTACACAAGCCACAAAAACAAGTAGCTCACAAAAGATTGAGTAGGTTATGACTGTACCAGCTTTGATACCATGTTAGACACACATAGAGAATACTAAGGATATGAAGGACAAACATGAATACATATATTATTCGCATGATATACATTTATAATACATTAGAGTGACTCTTGGTTTCATCGTCCAAGGTCTCTTGGAATCCCTTTGATTGTTTAACTTCCTCACCATAACCCTTAGTGGATTAGGTTTCCAAAACCTTCCAAGCTATTTGGAGAGATGTCTATAGGTATTATACCCACTTTAGATCATGGCCATGATATTCATTAGAAACATAGAATAGTATCACCTAACATTATGCCTCATAGGTATCCATATTCATAGAAAGGTGATATTTATCGTATGATTCAATAATGTTAGAAGGAAGCATCATTTAACATAGCCAAATTGGTTTCTCTTCATAACATTGATGGTTACAAAAAAGGATGATTCATGGCATACATTTCTATAATATGGAAAATTAAACAAAATGACCATCAAGGATAACTTTCCTATTCAACCTATCATTTATCAATTATTAAATGAATTGCATGGACCATTTTTCTTTACTAAGTTTAATTTACCTTCAATAGATCATCAAATTGTAATGATGCTAGAATACATTCTTAAAATGACCATCAAAATATATAAATGTAATTATGAGGTTTCGATTATGCCAGTTGGACTTCTCAATGTACCTTCAACATTTAAAAGATTAATGAGTTCTATTTTAACAACCTTTCTTAGGAAATATGTGTTATTATATTTTTTATGACACACTAATATATACAAAATATTAAGAAGATAACATACAACATGTTGATAAAGTCTTTTAAAACTACTGGAGGAGATAACTATATGTAAATCCTTCCAACTATTCGTTTATGGTTTGGTTTGAATACTTGGATCTTATTACATTTAAGGAAAGTATCAAAGTGGTCTCTAATAAAATTTAATCTGTGATGAAATGGCTAATCCCAAAAATATTGAAGAAACTTATAGGATTCTTCGGATTGACAAGATATTACAATAAGTTCATCAAGAATTATGGTGAAATAACAACACCTATAAAATCATTATAAAGAAGGAATAATTTTGTTTAACACAAGAAGAAAACAAATCCCTTGAAAAACTTAAGAAGGTTATGTATACAATTCGTTTCCTTGCAACAATTGACATTGCAAAAACCATTGTTGTGGAGTGTGATGAATTCGGCCATGGAATTGGTCCAATTTTAATAGAAAAAATAAGACCCCTTTCCTTTGAAAGGAACCAACTTAAAGCAAAGGACTTGGTGTAGAAAATCTTGTAGATTCACAAGCTTGTGCAATGTACTAAAGAAAAATACAAGAATCTACTTCTACTTTCATTCAACGAAATCCAATAGATCAATAAAAATAATAATAGACAAGAGGAAGATAATCAAAGACACATATCACAATAAGTATTCGGCGAAAGCCACAGCTCCAAACCCCACTATATGTATTGCATATATCAGAAATCCAAGATGAAAATGCAATGCTTGTTCTCACAAGAACAATCCCAACACTTAGTATAATCAATCCTCACCTCACAAGAAAACTCTTGTCCAACTCTTAGCAAATTATGCATCTCTCGAACCCCTATTTCCTTATGCAATTCCTATGGCTTAATAGCCCAGATTAATGGGAAACCAGTGCATCCAAAAATGTGCAATCCCTTCTAGGTTCAACTCTTGATTGCATACATGACCTATACAACTCAGTAAATCATATAACTGATAGTACACTATCCCTACACTCTAGTCTCAACTGGGTCTTTCTCAGAATTAACATGCATGAGTTTCTGATGAGGGAATCTTCAGTTAACTAGAGTAGCACTAGTTAATGCATTAGTGCACCAACTGACTGTTAACTCACTATTAGTTCCTCAAATAGTTTGGAACTAATTTTACTGAACTTAACTCCATAAACTGAGTTATCTAATTACAACTCACAATTAACTCATATTAGATCCCTATAATATAGGGAGAACATAAACATGACTTCAGAAAGACTTCCAACTCAAAATTCCTTCGCTAATTAGGTTAATTAAAATTAATTAACTATTTTCAAGGTGTTATGAGAATAGAATTCGATTTTAATTCTAAGTTTAATTCAAGGAAAAATTAAACTAGAATTTCTTGTTGCCATTTCTCAACACTCCCTCTCAACAAGAAAGGGATTATCAGCTACCCCGATTTTGTCTCTGTGAAACTTACATTTTGACAATGCCTTTGTAAAAGTGTCAGCATCTTGCTCCTTCGTGGGAATGTACTCTAACAACATAATCTGCCTCAATACGCAATCTCTAAGATGATGATATCGGATATCAATATGCTTGGAATGATCATGAAAAACTATATTTTAAGAGAGTTTGATACAACTCTGATTATCATAGTAAATCACAGTTGGATCCATCCGTTGACCAAACAAACCAATTAGGAGCTTCCTCATCCAGATGACCTAACATGTTTCCTGACTCGTAGCCATGTACTGTACCTCTGCCGAACTGAGTGCAACTAATCTCTGTTTCATGTTGTACTAAGAAACTGCCACCGACCCAATACTGATGATCCCTCTGGATGTGTTCATCATGTCGGATGGACTCCCTCACCAATTTGAATTGGTGAAGCCTTGAAGCTTCACTACCTCTGTCTGTTTGTACCATAATCCATACTAAGAAGTGCCCCTGAGGTATCTCAACACATGTTTTGTCACCTTCTAATACAACTTGGTAGACCTAACCATTGCTTGACTAAGCTGGCTAACTGCATAGCACATATCTATTCAGGTGTTCACCAAGTACATGAGTGAACCCACAAGCTGCCTCTAAATAGGATCTTCCAGTACTTCCCCTGAAGTAGCATCCCCCTTCCTCTAGTTACCTACTAGAGGAGTCTCCATGTGTTTGTTTCTCTCCATGTGGAATCTCCTAAGTATCTCATTGGCATACTCTCCCTGAGACATAAACAACTCCCCATCTCCCTGTCATAAGCTCCATGCCAAGAAAGTAATGCATGGGCCCCATGTCCTTCATCTCAAACTCTCTTGCAAGGTCCTCCTTGCAATATTTGATCAGCTAATCATCACCTGTCAATATGAGATCATCAACATAAAGTAAAATGATCAAAAACATACCTTCCACCACTATGTGGTACAGGTTCACATCTGCTTCACTCTTCGTGAAGCCCAACTCGGTGAAGTAGTTATCTATCCTAGTGTACCAAGCATGGGGTGCTTGCTTCAGCCGATACAACGCTCTCTTGAGCCGACACACATGCGACTCACAGTGAAATTTTTCAAAACCTTAAGTTTGCTCTATGTACACTTCTTCCTCAATAATGCCATTAAGGAAGGTTGTCTTCACATCCATCTAATGTATCTTCCAACCTATCTGTGCTGATAGTGCCAATATAGATCTGATTGATGAGTACCTTGCAACAAGAGATAGGTCTCATCATAGTCAATCTCCTCTACCTGTGAAAAGCCACGGGCCACAAATCTAGTCTTATGCTTCTCCACAATACCATTTGCAGCTTGATTTACCTTGCAAATCCAATGGGAGCTCACCACTGACTTGTCCTCAGGCCTTGGGACCACATCCCAAACACTGTTACAAACTATGGAGTCATACTCCTCCACCATGGCATCATCCCAAACTGACTGTTGCACTACTTCGTTAAATAAAGATGGCTTTATCACAACACATTCGCCCATAAGAGCCATGTATTCAGTGTACCTCTCAAGTGACCTCATCTACCTATGCTGAGTATTGAGTGTCCCCACATTCTCCCATGCACCATCCAATAATATATCAACCTCTCTTATACACTTTCTTCCCTCTGTGGAAGACTTTGCCTGAGTGGATGTCTCCACTCCTAGATCCTCTACATGTGGCTGCTCCAAATCAATCTGAGGCTCCTCAACCTTAGGAACTAAAAGCTCCTAATTCACATGTAGCTCAAGCTCCCTCTCAAGGGAAACTCACATGGTCTTCTCCTCATCAAATTTGGCATCCCTGTGAACCAATTTCATCCTACTCATCAGAAAGTACACCTGATAGTTGTGAGGTGTATCATTGTACCCCATCAATATCCCCAACTCTTGTATTGGCTCAATCTTCTTCCGTGCATCTTTGGTCACATGGAAACATACCGATGACCCAAAAATCCTAAAGTGACCAACATATGGCTTCTTACCGAAATAAGCCTCCTCTAGTGTCTTCATCTCAAGTATCTAATGCAGGTTATGGTTATGAACATAAACCCTTGTGTTGCATACCTCAGCCCACAAGTGTAGTGGTAGGCCCTAATCATGCAACATTTCCCTCGATTCCCCTACTATGCTTCTATTCTTCCTCTCGTCCACCTCATTCTGCTGAGGGTTATGGGATGTTGTCAACTACTTTTTAATTCCTTCCACTGCACATAATTTCTTAAACTCATTTGAGACAACCTCACCATCGTTATCACTCCTTAAAGATTTAACCTTCTTGCCTGACTCTTTCTCCACCAATGCCTTAAACTCACAAAACTTTGTTAAATGATCATTTTTCTACCAGAAAAATATCCAACATTTAAGAGAATAGTCACCAACAAATATAACATAATACATGTGTTTGGTCATGGATGCTATTGAGAATGGTTCACACACATCTGAATGGGCTCTCTCTAGAATAGCCTCTACTCAACTGTCTTTGTCATGAAAGGAAGACTTGGTGTATTTTCCCAAAGTACACCCCTTGCATGTATCAAATTTCTCAAGCATACCTTTGGGAATACCAGCAGATATTTGTTGCAATATCTTGAAAGATCCATGATGCAAGTGGCCCAATCACCTATGCCACCACTCGCCAATGTCTCGACTTTGCACCCTTTCTGCTTTTGAGCTCAAAGTAGCACACTCCTCTATCTCCAACTTATAGATATTCCTCACTTGAAACCCTATCTTCTTTACCTGACCCATGGTTATGTGTCGAAGGAATGCCTTTCCTTTTGAGAAGATCACATCAAAGCCTCTATCCTTAAGCATGGAAACGAATACCAAGTTCTTCTTTAGCCTGGGCACATACATAAGATTTTTCAAGGTGAGTGGATCCCCATGCTCCCTCTGAAAAGTAATCGTGCCCAATCTAGTAACATTATAGTTCCTGTCATCACCCATCTCAATATGCATTTGGAGATCTTTCTCATCGAGGTCATTAAATAACTCTTGGTCACGAGTCATGTGAAATGAAGCTCCACTGTCTAAGTACCATACACTTCCCATAATTGATGACACCATGCATGCAATGAGGGAAAGGTCCAATTTGAATTAAGAGTCCATAGCCTCACCCACCGTTCCTCCTGAGGGCTTCTTCTTGGACTTCTTGAGTGGACAATTTGTAGTAAAATGGTCCAGCTCATGGCAATGAAAGCACTTAACTTTCATCATGTCTTTCTTCTTACCTCCGTGATAAGAATCCAATTTAGAATTGGAAGCTTTCCCTTTCCCCTTACTTCCTTTAATCACTAAGGCACAGTTCTCTTCATCATTAGTCTTTGATGAAGAGCCATCCTTGGTCTTTCTCTTGATCTCATCTTGCTCCAAATCCAACCATAGTCATTCCCAATCTGGCAACTTCTCTTGACCATTGACAACGTCTTGATAACTATGCCAACTCTTTGGGTGTCCTAGAATAGCAAGACTCACCATATCTTCCCCGGAAACCATGATTCCAACAATGCCAAGTTGATCATGACATTGAGTGAACTTGGTCAAGTATTTTGGAATAGTCTCGCCTTTCTCCATTTTGTATTTTCGAAGTTTGTCCTTTAGTGCCAATTTCCTTTGGTCACTGTTGCTCTGATACAAGTCTGTCAATGTTTTCGCATAGCATATGGAGTTTGCATGCCATGAAGACTCGAGACAATGTGGTCTCGAACTCCCTCAAGGATTATCCAACTTGCCTTTGCCACACACTTCTTCTATTTGACCAAATTTTGTGTATCCGATGTTGCTGGCCTAAGAATTTCTTGATCAATGAATTCCTTCAAGCCATTATCCTCTAGCACAACCTCTATCCTATCCCTATGGGCTATAAAATTTTAGTTACCCTCCAAGGCGTACTCGAGCTGCAAACCATAGAATGTCATTTTATGATCTTGAGCATGTATTGCAAATGTGAATTTCACTTGTAACCCAAAACTCAAAAACTTAGAAATCTCCTCTACTATATTGATCTCAACTATGATACCATGTAGAAATCCTGTAGATTCACAAGCTTATGCAATTTACTAGAGAAAAAGACAAGAATCTACTTCTACTTTCATTCAGCAGAAGCCAATAGATCGATGAAAACAATAATTGAGAAGAGGAAGATAACCAAAGAAACATAGCATAATAAGTATCGAGGGAAAGCCAAAACTCAAAACCCCACCATATGTATTGCATATATCAGAAATCCAAGATGATAATACAATGCTTGTTCTCACGAGAACAATCCTAGCACTCAATATAATCAATCCTCAGCTCACAATCAAACTCTTGGCCAACACTTGGTCAATTCTGCAGCTCTCCAAGTCCATATTTCCTTACACAATTGCTATGGCTAAGTAGCCATATTAATGAGAAACAAGTGCATCCAAGATTGTGCAATCCCTTCTAGGTTCAGTTCTTGATTGCATGCATGATCTATACAACTCAGTAAATCATACAACTGATAGTACGCTGTCCCTGCACTCTAGTCTCAACTGGGACTTTCTCAGAATCGACATGCATGCGTTTCTGATGAGGGAATATACAGTTAACTGGAGTAGCACTAGTTAATGCATTAGTGCACCAACTAACTATTAACTCACTATTAGTTCATCAAACAGTTTGAAACTAATTTAACTTAACTTAACTCCAAAGTAGATTAGATAATTTCTTTGGGAAGAGTGATCAATTGTGGTATGAATATCACCTATATTTGTATAAGAATTCCCAACACAAACACAAATTTATTTTGGAATTGCACACTTCAATAAGAGAACATTTAGTGTTCTTGAAAACCTACCACACAATCAAGAAGGATATTTCTTGGGAAGGTATTAGAAATAATGATGAAAAGTTTGTAGTGGAATGTGCAGTTTATGAGTGAAGTAAGAGCCAAACAATCAAGACCCCAAAATATCATACAACCATTAGTTTTACCAAGTAAATGTTGAGAAGAAGTTTTAATGGATTTTATTATAGACTTTTACTCAAATTTGATGGAAAGAATGTCATTATGGTAGAGGTAGATCAACTTGCAAAGTATGCCACTTTTTTCTATATTTCTCATCCTTCTAAAGCAATTCCACTAGCAAAAACATTGATGGAAATCATCTAAAATCAATGACAAATACCAAAGATTAGTGTAAGTAATGAAAATCTAATTTTCTTGGATTTTTTTCGACCAAATTATTTTATTGTTTGGGTGATTAATTGACTCACAACTCATCTTACCAACCTAAATCTAGTGCGAAAACAAATATTTATTGATAAATGTTTGGAATGATAACTTTATTTCTTTGCATATGATAAATATACATAATGAGTAAAATGGTTTCCACTAGAAGAATGATGTTGCAACACCTCCTTTCATAATTCATAAAAAAAAAAAAAAACAAAAACAAAAGAAAAGAAAACAAAAGAAAACAAAACTCTCATTTATAGCATAAAACCTCTCATTAACCCCTATATATTGGGTTACTACATTTCTAATCTTCTACTAATAGGTTGGTTAGAACCTTTATTTCTATTATATTAGGGTTACTACATTTCTAATCTTCTACTAATAGGTTGATTAGAACCTTTAATTCTATTATTTGAATATAATTGTACTCTTTATTTCCAACACACATAAACACAACCTAATACCAAAACTCTATCATCTGATCTTTTATATTAGATTCATTATTATATTTATTGTAAAAAGAAAAACATCCCTAAAATAGATTTTATTCATTTACTTTTTATCCTTTTTAAAAAACTTGAATCATTACCAAACTTTCCATAAAACATTCCATATCAATTTTTTAACCATTGAAAATGATGGAAGGAGTGAAAAATCTATCTAATGATATGAAAAAAATATTATAAAAGCACCCCGGAAATGATGATATGATGATTAAAAGTAGCCATTAGAAATATGTTAATGATATATCACTACATTTAGCTTATTTTATTGAAATGATAATTATATCTGCCGAAGCCTAAAACCTAATAACAAAAAGTATATACGTAGACTCCATTAATTAATTCATATACATATATATATATAGTGAAATGTTCACGGCCTCAAACATATTAAAAAAAACTAAAAAATTCATCTTATATTTTCGCCAAGGTATGTGTGGAGCCCATAGTTCTTACCAAGTCAAGTAAATGTGGAGCCAAAAGTTTCAAAGAAGTCAAGTAAATGATAGGCACATAATTATTATTTTTTTTGTGGTTGAGGTATGTTATTTATTCTAAATATAATTTTTAACTGACCATTGACTCCGTCCAAATAGTCGAATTTTTTATTTTTTCTATAGGTTTTTTTCATATATAACAAAATTGTGTGGTTTCTCATTAAATATTTAAAAAAAAAATAAAAAATGAAAACTAATCTTTTACAAAGTGGACATCATATACTAATGAAAAAAAATAGAATTTCCAAATGAAAGCTTTTAAGCTTCAATCAAATGGGAAAAGTGGGAAAAGTGAGTCCATGATATTAGTAAATTTTGGGGATTATCTCTAGGATAAAAGAGAAGAATCAATGAATTAATGTATGAATTTTGAAAAAGAATATGAATTAATGTAGGGATTTTGAGAAAAGAATATGAATTAATGTATGGATTTTGAAAAAGAATATGGTTCTTCTTAGTATTTCAATTTTAGAATTATGTTTAGGATAGAAGAGAAGAATTAATGAAATAATATGGATTTTGAAAAAGAAAAAGTTTTTTTTTTTTTTTTTTATAATAGAGTCTCGTAATAATCTTATAAACATTAAAATATATATATAATTTTAATTTAAATGGAAATTTTTAATTTTAATAAATATTTTTAAATATAATATATAAAAATAAATTTTTAAATTGATATTTATAATTATATATATAATTTATAAATATTTTGAAAAAATTAATTTTAAAGAATATAATCTTTAAAAAAAATTGATGAAAAAATATTTTTTTAAACAAATATATATAAATATTAAAAAAAATCCAAATTATAGTTAAAAAATTAACAAAAACTTCTTTCTAAAATATATTTTACTCGTTTTGATTGGGTCTTATTGTTAACAATTAATGGATTCTTCAGCCAACTAAGGTTTTTATGGCGAGGCCACAGTTTGAGAGAAAGCGTTGGGATGCTTATAATAGTTTTAATGGTTATAAATGCCCACATATGGCTATTGGTGGTGGTGGAAGCACATGGCAACGCTTAACTAGCCATCTCCAGGGTATTTGATGCCCGGGGATATGCACGCTGGTTAACGAGATAACACGGGAGCGGAGAGTTTCGGCCTTAAATAATATTTGAGCTTTCGCGTGTTATCGAGCTAAGTTGCGTGCATATCCCTTTCGCGTGTTATCGAGCTAAGCTGCGTGCATATCCCCGGGCATTAAATACCTTGGGGATGGCTGGTTAGGCGTTGCCGAAGCACATCGTCTCTGGAAAGGGTGGTGAGGTTGTATCTTCTCTTCCCCTTATGATGGCTTTTTTAGACTCGGTGTCTTAGTCAGGTTTTAGACTTCTATTTGGGGCCAGTTGGTGTTTTGTTTTAGTATGGACCCACATGGGCCGAGATGGTGGGACACTTTATTATCTTGAGGCTTCTACATCTAGTGTGGTTGGAGTAAAACTATTGCACATGTTGAGGTTTTGGTTCTGATCACAATATTGTTATTGTTATAGCTTGAGGTGTTCATCCTTTATATGAGTGTGCAATTTTTCATCTTTTCTAATTTCATTAATTTCATCTCGATGTAATATTTTTCTATATGGGTTTTGGGTTGTCATGGATTTTCTTTTGGTTTCCCGTTTGGAATTTTTCATCTCCACCAATTTCATCTTTTATGTTTTAAATTCAACATTTTAATAAAATTTATATAATTTCATATGTTTTTACAGATATAATATTATATATTTTATATAAAAAATATACATATATAATTAATATAGTTAATATTAATTATATCATTTATGAAAATTAACTTTGGATGTGAAAATTTCCATTTTTTTCTCAACCATTTTAAATAATACTATATATAACAAAACTTCATAAATATATAAGTTATATTTTCTTTATTAAAAGCATTCCCTTCATAAATATATAAGTTATATTTTCTCTATTAAAAGCATTCGTGGAGATTTTTGTTATGAAACTTTGAAATTTATTATTCCATACATGCTCAATGGTATGACTTCGACACGATTAACAGTCTTCATAACCATTGTACATGTATGATTCGATGGTTAAATTTTTTTTAACATCTAAATCATAGAGATGGAATTGGTTATGTAAAAAATTGGGGATTATAAACATGTATATGTAAATGTAAAACCAGAAGAAAAACAAAAAAATAACTCATACAATGATAACAATGACCGGCACAGAGGAGAAGTATGGAATAAAACAGTACGATTATTTAAATGTTTCTATAGATCCTAATAATGTCTGAGTGTAGTTTAGTTTATTATATAAGAACAATAAAATAGAGTGACAGTATAGCATGTTATAAGATTATTATCTATTAATAAATAATCTTTGATACACCTACTTAAAAATATATAAAACGTATTCGTAGCGCATAATAACAATTTAAAAAAGAGAGCCTGGATTTTGTTTCAACACTGCAGACACAACGACACTGTACTCGGAGAAACCTGTAGACTAGAAAATTAAGATATACAAATCTTAGGTATTATAGGAGTTACAGGTGAATGGTATTAGCGAAAAAAATCTCCCATTACACGGCAGGAAAGATGTCCTATTATCAGATCATGTGCATCACCAAACAAGAATGTGATAGGCACCAAAATTTCCTAAAATGTCAAGTTAATGTCCTACATACAATCACATCATTTCAACATTGCAGTATAGTATAATTAAATCATGGCTGCGAATATCCAACAGGATCTGAGTTTTTTTCACACCGAGAGAGTCACAAGCATTGTGAAATTCGCCCAACAGTTCCCTTTCTATACCAGTCGCAGACGATCAACTGAATTACAGTGGTTGTATTTTAGACAGAACTGTTGACATGCTGGTCGTGATTCCGCTTCAGTGTTGAAGCTACAGAACGAGCCCAGAGCTTGAGATGTTCTTTCATATCCACATCTGCTGCATTTGGGTTTGGCAGTTCCCACTTTTCCAAAGGCGATTCTTGAAACCCTAAACCCTTTGTGCTATTTTCATGGTTGGTTAATCGCTTCAATCCAGGAAGAAGACTCAGTATTCGCGGTGTCAACTGGTCCTTTCTGAACTCGAAACCAAGCTCCGTAAGACCTTTTAGCTCTTGTAATTCTCGATCCACTCTACTTTGGGGCCTCTCCTGTTCTCCTTCTGCGTCAGCCGCTTGTGACTCGAAACGGTCTCTAACTTTGGCAGAGAGTTTGGTTGAGGCATGTGGAGACACATGTCCTCGGCTGAGGACTTGCCTCGCCTTCTCTCAAGAAGCGAAGCAGATCGCTGCCCTGTAACCCGAGGTGCTGAATCGCTCATGGTAGGATTCGTTAACTTGATGAAACGAGAGGAGCGTCACAATTCTTCCCGGACAGAACAGGAGCAGTAAATGAAGCTTTTATAATTAGTAAATGCGTGTGGGCCAATGCCAACTATATCAACCACAAGTGTCAACTAAAATAGGAAATAGTCGTGTGAAAAGGGGACGGCTGTTGTCGTGCTACGAGTTAATCTTGTGGTTAAACTGGAGGTTAGGTGGCATTCATATTTTAGAGGTTTCTAATCTTTCGTTTGGTCAGTCACCCGGCAGACCCCTGCCTGGAACCCGAGTGACGTATGTTTTTACAGTTATATTGAATGTTATATCAGTGTGGAACATGGATAACCCTGAGCGACAATAATAAAAAAATGAAAGATAGCTGGTGGCGCCTGGAGCCCCAGTGACGTACGCTTTTACAGATAAAACTAATGTAATGTCAGTGTCGAACATTGATAACACTGAGCAACGATGAAACGAAAATTACAAGGCTTCCAATTTGCCAAGAAAACTATCGAAAATGCCATACAATTTTGATAAAAAAATTCTGAATTTTTTGTAAATTTAGATTACATTTTAGATGGAACAGTTGTTTCCAATAATGGTGAATCTATTTCCACCCTAAAAAATATCACTCACTTTTATTATAAATATTTTTAAAAAAATATTTACTAAATTCTAAATTTTTTTAGAAACTTTTACTATCAAATATTTTCAATAAATTTTTTACTAAATTCGGGCTATTTTTAAACGTTCCAAAAAATGGACGCTCAGTCAACATTCCAATTACAAGTATATTTTTATTTATTATTTAAATATTATATGTATTTTGTTAATATTTTATAAAAAAAGATATATCACAAGCATGTCAACACTAAGGAAACTGCATAAAAATTATCAATATCAAGGAAAAAAATTGCTATTTCACTTATACAAATAACAAAAATTGAAAAATTGGATCTATTATTTTTATGGACAGCTAAAAGAACCCATTCAACTTGATTACCCTGGTTTTATATTACCCTTCAATTTGATTACCCATGAAAGTGGGTATGCCCATGAATCTCAACCTTTAAGCTTAAAGCTTTAATATTTATAGTATGATGTAGGCTGTGAAGGAGATAGACTTTTTTTCTAATACATTCAAAGATTTGAGTGAATCTATGCATTTCTGAAACATCAAGCATCAATACTATGTGGATTTTCATGTTTAAATTATTTAATTTAATTTCATATATATATATATATATAGTTTATCAAATTCACATTTTCACATTTTAAAAATAAAGTAAATATTATTAATCAAGTTATGAAATAAAAAAATATTGATAAATACTTATCTATGGTTCTAAATATTTGTCAAATTTTTTTTTTAATAAAATAAAATTAAAAGATAAAATTATTAAATCTATATAAATTAAATTGAATCATTTATATATTTATTGTATCAATCTAGAAATAAGTAAACAAAATAATTAAACTTCTTTGAAACAAAGAAGAAATGTTCTGTCTCAGCCCTACTCAAATTCCAAACCCCAAATAAACAAAAGACATAAAACTGTCAAAGTTCATAACAATAATAAAATTAATCGAAATGAATCATTTAATAAAAATAACCGGAATGAATATCTTCCTCCGTAGAAAAGTTCTATCTCTTTCCACTAAACAGTGAACTAGAGAAGTGCGAGCAATCTTTGCAACATCTTCAGGTAGGTCCATAGGCTTTAAGTCAATGTAGATGGCAAACATATCTACCTTGGTATTTAAGGAGTTTTGGGCCTTCTGCATAATCCGACCGAGAAAGAACGTGGAGAAGAACATCAGAGTATAAATTAGCAAAATTGAAAAGAGTAGTCTAGGTCACAATTTTGTTGAAAAAATAATGTAAATTTTAATAGGATTTTGATAAAATTTAATTTAAATTTTTGGAAATTTTGGTTATAATTGTAAAGCTTAGAAATTTGGAATATTTCACTAATTTTTGATAATACAAAATCCATTTCCATCATTAATCATTCTAACTATTTATTTTTTTGAAATATATTCAATGGAATAATCTTATTGCAATACTAACTTTTCTAGTCTTTTACGATGTCAAAATTACACTGAGCTGAGGAGGCTTCTCTCTAAGCTTTTTGAGCATAAGAATAAAATCTTAAATCAAACTAAATAATTCGTTTCGGATAGACCAAAATTTGGTCGGTTAACCGCCATCATCATCAATATTTTATTTGAAAATATGATTAATGCACCTACAATAGTGTATGCACAGTAAAGTTATAATGCCGAATCTCCGAATCTTATCCTAGAACCTTGCACATCGATTTATATAAATAGCCTTACTGTATTGTATTGATCAATTTATATAAATTGACATACTGTATTGTATTGATTGTTATGGATAATATGACGGAGGAACCCAACAACTGCCGTATCTTCCAAATCTTACGTTAAAACCTTGCGCACCAGCTTATAGAAATAGGTTTACTGTATTGTTTCTTGATCTTCCATTAGCGGACTACCTTGATTGTAATGGTGAATATGACCGAGGATGGCAGTTAATTAATAGAAGAATGGTACATTGTTTGAAGTGATTGCGCGGAATCTTCGTTTCACCAACTATAGACTTTTCCAACGTTTCCATGTGGACATATTTTAATAAAATTGATCGACTTTGTGTCTAACAAAACTTACGGGAACATGTCTACTGCGTCACCTTCATGTCTACCATAACTCACGGGAGCTTCTATAAGCCGTGGGTCCAATTGCCTCTAATTGGTTGCCTTTCGCGCTGTTTTATCAAGTACAAGTTAACCGAAAAGCAATGGCGTTCTATTTCTGGTTCGTACCTCACAATATCATTTCCATGGAGAGCGAGATTGGTGGTAAAACATGGGATTTACAATCATAGGGAGAATTGTGTTTAAAGTGAGATTGTACAACCTTACATATGTTTTACAACGGTGCAACGTTGTTGGTTAGCCCCCGTTACATTTTATGTACTTTGGTCAGAAATTTGATTTAGTCACCTTAGCAAAATTTAAGATTTTAGTTTTGGTAAATGATTCAGCCCAACTAGATGAATTTGTATTATTTTTTTGACAGTGATTTGGTGACATGATTATTAGTGATATTGTAATGTTTATATTGCATTTTTAATGTATAAATAGATTCAGTACCTGAAATTTTTTAAAACATTCAAATAATAGAGACCGAATAACTTAAAATTTTAGTTTTCTCATTTTATATAGAATAGAATTCAAGAAAAATCCTAAAAATTCCAATTGCATAAATCCCATAACTTAAAATTACAATTATCCTCATTTAAAAAGAAATTAAAAAATAAAATAAAATAAAAAATAAACAACTATCTTTCATTTCATTCGACTAATGTTTTATAGATTATATATTTTACAATAATGTTCATAAGCTTATTCAAATTCTATGCGCAATTGATAAAGGTTTGATCCATACACCACTTTATGTTTTAAGACTAATGTTTTATAAAATATATATTTTACAATGTTGTTCATAAGCCATTATTCAAATTCTATTTACAATGATTAAAGGTCGATAGATACACTACTTTAAATTTTAGCATCGTGAAACAAAATTACATAGTGATTTTTCCGAAACATTAATGTCGATAACAAAATAATTTATGGCGCACACTAGTCATACATAATCCAACATGTGCCATGCATGCATAACACAATGCTTAATAAAAAAATATATGGAAGACCATGTCATGATGATAAATTTATGTAAATGGTGTGACATGGTTTCCTCTCCACTAAGTTATAATGGGTCTCCATTGGAGTGTGAGTTAATTTCTAGATTTTGATGTATATGTTGTCTAAAATTTAATTAATCACCTATTTGTAAAACTATCTTGGCACAAAGTTCTTTTTAGAAGAAAAAATAAAATGGACATTTCAATAAACTTAATTGATAGTTTATATTCACACAACATTAAAGCGAATACTCATTCATAAGAGGGTGAGGAGATCAAGTATGTGAATAACAAACAAAGGTTTATTGTCCTATTTTATCACTATTATATATTGATTGCTCATTCATAAGAGGGTGAGGAGGTCAAGTACGTGAATAGGAAATGAAGGTTTATTTTCATATTATATCACTATTATATATTGATTACTCATTCATAAGAGGGTGAGGAGATCAAGTATGTGAATAGGGAATGAACGTTTATTTTCATATTGTATCACTATTATATATTGATTACTCATTCATAAGAGGGTGAGGAGATCAGGTATGTGAATAAGAAATGAAGGTTTATTTTCATATTGTATCACTATTATATATTGATTTCTATTAGTAATACATAAAATATAAGATAACAGTAGATTTAATAAAATTGATTAAAATACATAAGGAAGTTTCTAATAGAGAAAAAATACATTAGGAAATTTCTAAATTTCTAAGAAAAATACGTACATATGTGTAATGTTCAATAAAGTAAAATAACATACATCTATGTCTTATTATGAGTATAAAACAATAAAGTTACTTAATTTTTCTTTTTAGCTTCACCTTCCTTCACATTAAACATAGTCTTAAATGATGACCATGATGAACACAAATACCCCTTTCAAAGCAAATCCACTTGCATTTCACTGTCTTCTCTAAAGCTTTACATTAACGAATTGGAAACAAATCTATGACACAGACCTTGAAAAGCTTCATCCCTTTGTATTTTCCTTTGACCTCTAAAAGTAATATGAGTACATAAACAAGGTGTAATTCAACGTCATATCTTATGATTTGACTGTAATATTAGTGTAAAACTATGATATGTTTATCTCTAACAAATTGAAGCATATTCTTTCTAAATTGGTTCTTAAATGAAAAAAATATCACCATTACAACCATAAAAATGCGTCGATGAAAACACTAATAAGAGGTGCACAATAAATAATATGAAGTAAAATCAAACCCATTAAAACATCAAACAAATTTGTGAGGGAAATATTTAATGACTTATGGTGATTGAAGCACTAGGGTGGTCACATTAAAAAATAATAATTAATGTAAACACACTAGCATTAGAATATCCTAAAATAAGAAAATACATTTTACAAAATCATCACCCAAATATAGATTAAAGAATATGAAAACAACAAAGAATTAGGTATTAAAATAGTTTACATCATTATACCTCCAATGAAGATATAATTCTAGTTAGTAAATTCCCTTGGGGATTCATATAGACTTGCTAGTAATATTGAATCCATAATTTTTTTGGAAACTCACACATCAAGACAAATATTCAGGATTCTCTCAAGAATAATATAGAGCATATAAATGTTGTATGACCTTGATAAACAATCATCAAACACCTTACACATAGGTACGCTCTAGGAATGAAATGGTCAATTTACATAGGTCCATGCGCCAATTCATTACATAATTGAAATGATAGACGTGAGAGAAGGCTAATCGAAATGAGCGAAGTCTTATGTTTCAAGTTATCTTCCCTAGAATTATAATTTTTTTCTAATATTTGACAACATTTTCCACACTCTTCATTATCAATGTACATGGAATATATGACTAGCTCACATGCGTAAAGAAACTATATCTAAATTTCATGTCCATCAGTATCATAAACATGGTCCTAGGGTTGATAGGGTAACCACATCTAACAAGTCACATGACTAATGTTGACTAGGTATGTGTTAAAGCTAGTAACAATCATTGATTTTCAATTAAATCCCCATTTTTAGTTCCTTGGCTAACTTGGAAGTCATTGCATTAGTGAAGAGATTGCTCCCTTTTGTTATATAAACATTTATTGACATATCATTGTATGTAAGGATATTCATGAACTATAATAGATGATGTTCTACACTACCTTCAAAATTTTATAGCTCATCTACATCTATTCCTTTGAGCATGATATAGATGTTATCACAGCTTAATATACAATGATATACCATATTTATTTGTTCTATTCCTTTCACATATTCAATTATAGAAATGGAAATCTAAAATTAAGCCAAATACTATTCTTATATTTGTTGCCTCCCTTTGGTTCTTTTGTCCCTTTTTATCCCCTTTATCATGTTTATTTGTTGTAACCCTTAATATAACTTAATTATTGAGCTACATAATTGATCTAGATTGGATCTTTATATTATTTTTCATCTACTCTGATGCTTGTGAGTGGAAAAACTAAATGAATTAGCTAGCAGAGTCATTTTAATGATAGCTACCATTTTAGAGAAATAGTGTTTGAAACCTTCTAAAGCCATTTTGAGGCATCAACTTTTTTTTGGGATGGTAAAGAATTTCCTTATTTACCATAGGACCTTGAGACATTGATCTAGACTTAGATATAGTTCCAAAGGTGCAATATGTGTTGAAATATGTAACTAGGTTCGATCTTCATAATGACATATGTAATCATGATTTTATGTATTATTGTAAAGAGAAAAATAAATTTATTAATATAATTCTTGAGGCATGGGATCATGCTCAAGGGAAATTTATTTTTAGTTCAAGCACCCATTAAGTGCTTCTAGGAATTTTCTTTGAGTCAACGAGTCATAAGAGTCATTATCATATATGAAATACCCTTTTGGGCATGTTACATATTGTATAGAAAAATTTATTTGAGTCATATTAGAGTCAAAGACCCTCCAAGACCTTGTCGTAATGCCTAAAGCAAGTTACCCTACCTGAAATATCAAGTCAGCCTCAAGGAAGAAATTTATACAGCTAGAAAACCTATATATAAGAAGGAACACACCTCATTTAGACACACTCAAGCAAGTTTGATCTCCTCAAGATAGAAGCTAGAAAAGGAGGGAAAAGAATAAGAAGAGCAAGACCAAAGTTTTTGTCCTCTCTCTCTCTCTCTTTCTCTTGTTTAGGGTTTCTACAGTTCTTGGGCAAGTTGAAGTTGCACAAGAAATTCCTAGGTCAAAATTGCAGAAGAAGTTGTTGGATCAAAGTTGCAGAAGAAACTATTGGATCAAAGTTGCAAAAGAAGCTACTAGGTAAAATTTGCAGAAGAAACTCTTGGGCCAAAGTTACAGATGAAATTGATAGATCAAAGTTGCAAAAGAAACTACAAGATCAAAGTTACATAAGGAACTGTTGGGGTCAAAGTTGTTGAAGAATTTGCTGGAGTCGAAACTCCTCGAAAGAAATCTCATGAAGGAGAAAGGTTGAATTGGTCTTAGAGAGGTCAGTGTCAAGGGTCTTAGGTCTTGGAATTCTTCATTTGAAGATTCTATATGAAGAGAAGAATTATTGTGGTTTTTTCTCTCAGTAGGAGAGGTCTTGGCTCTGGATGATCGCCTACAACTTTTTTCCTCTTGTCTCATTATTCTTTATGATTTGGTAGTTGTTTGATGATAAAAACACTAAATATAATCAAGAGAAAGAAGAGGCTAATCACCTAACCTAGCTGCCCTGTATTTATCAGAAGTAGTTATCAAAGAAAGAGAAATCACCTAACCTAGCTGCCCTGTATTTCTCGACATGTTATTAGAGTTAAAGTGACAAAAAAAAGAAAAGGAAGCTTGTAGAAGGACCATCAAAAGGAATATCAAGAAAGGTCAAGGAATCAAAGAAGACATCAAGAAGGGATACATAAGGGCCAAGCAATATCAAGGAAGGACTAAGTAATATCAAAGAAGGCATCAAAACAATAGCTTATCCAAAGATGGTTTCCACACTTGAATCACTCACATTTGTTATATCAAGGAAAAGAAAATCTCAAGGACCCCATCTTTAAGAAGGACTACATATTGAAGAATATTGAAGTCTCTAAATAAAAGAAGAAGAATTTCCATCACCATCCAAAAGAATCAAGGTAATCTCCCTCTCCTCGAAAGGACCACAAAAATATTTGAAGAAGGACATCTCTAGAAGAAGCATTGTCATCCTCAGGGAAGCAAACATCATCATCAAAATCTAGATCGCATCAAGTTGAAGATATCATCATCAAAGGAACATATTCTCTTGACACATGAGTATCATTATATCTATGATTTAATCTACTATCAAAATGACTTAATTATGCAATGAGAGAAATAAAATGTTTGGGTCAACAAATTTCCTTGCATGAAAGAAGAGGACAGATCTAATTCTCATATAAAATGAATAAATTAGACAAGTTAAGGGTTTAATTATTGAACTGCCAAGGGAAGAGGCTCAAGCTCTAGAAATGTATATGAAGGGGGAAATAAGGGCTCAAATAATCCTTATAGAATCAATCGAGGATTCTCTCATCCCTTATGTAGCAAAATTGGACAAGTAAAAAGACATCTATGACAAACTAGTAGAATTGTTCTTCGTAAGCACTAGAGGAGAAGTAATATCATTAAGAAATGAGTTTTACAAGATGAAGATATCAAAGGAAGAAGAAATAGCCTCATAATTTATGAGGGCGTAAGAAATAAGAGACCAACTACAGGACTTGGCATAAATCACGTCTGATAAAGAAATGACCATTGTGGTGCTCAATGCACTACGTAATTAAAGGGTCAAATTTGCATCAATCATATATGGAAAGAAGGAAGCCACCTCATTCAGTGAACTTTGGTCATTATTTAAAATTGAATAAACCATGTTACAAGCAAAGAGTGATGTGGGACCAAGAGAAAAAGTTCAAGCTTTTGTTGCCATGGCTAAGAGAAAGGGAAATTTTGGGAAGTTTGGTCATCAAAAAAGAAGACCGATATGTCTATATACAATTCTATGGTTATCTAGAATATGGTAATTTCAAGAGATGTTTTCCAAATCTCAATAAGGATAACAAGAAAAGTAAATAAAGGAATGAAGCCCATGTCACCGAAGAAGTGGAAAAACCTAAGAAGAAGAAATCGAAGAAGGAGAAATTGAAAGATATCTTTAATGACTGAGATAATCTCCTTAGTTCTTTTTAGTTTTGTAAAAGATAGCCATCATGATCAAAAGAATTGTTAGCATGCATCATATTAGAAGATTACATCACATTAGAAGCATACAATTGAAGCAAGAGTGCATGATATCATTATAGATGATTGAAAAGATAGTTGAAGTACAATTCTACATCGATGTAGCAGTCATCATAAAAAGGAAGTAGCTCTTGGTAAACTCGTTGAAAGCATAAGCAATATATATGGTTGAAAGAATTTTATATAGCATGATAAAAGATAAAAAGAATTCATCATACATTATCATCATTAGGGAGGAACATTTTCATATTGGGATAATTAAGATCCTTTGTTAGAATCTTCATTAGAAGGTTCACCTCTCTTGGAAAAATAAATTGTGTCGCTGAGAATTCCACGTTGTATGGAATTCATTGTATAGAAGGATGATGGTATGGTGACAAAGAAATGAAAAATGGTTGAATAAATTTCAAACAAGGGAAGGAAGATATCAAAAGAATTCTAGATGATCAAAAGGAGAAAAGAGGTATGTAAATGTTTAATAGATTAATTCATGTCATAATATAGTTGCACATAGCATAGGTGAATTCTCTACCTCATGAGAATGATCGAAGAAAATGTATCTATTCCTTTGAAAAAATGCATGAAGGAATGGTTCACATATTGACAAGATGAAATCAACACAATATGTCATCATATGGAATATGTGGTGGTTGACAAAGAGGAAGGAATTATGGATGGAATATCCTAGGGAACAGTATGTCAAGAAAGAAGAAACCATGAAAGTTACAACTTTGGCCACATAAGATAAGGAATCAACATTCAATGACTAAAAGAATTGGTTATGACATCTCCATAGAAACCTTATGAAGACCTTCAAAAGGTCTTTAAAGGAAGGAGATCCTTGACATCGAATATCTTGGAGATGTGTTTAGGAATGTACAAGATGTTGATGTTGCAAGCAAGAAAATGTCATGTGAAAGGCCATCATAAAAGGTAACTTTGATTTGATGCTCATTTTGATTTTTTGAACAACATATGGTTGCGTTGATATAGGGCTACCGAAAGAGAGTTTTAGATGTCACCTACAACTTGCTCTAATGGAAATGGATGGAAGATCCTGAAAGAAACATGAAGAGGTAGTTGTGTGAAGGAAATCCAGATGTGGACTAGAAGATCAGTTTCCAATGAATAGAAGGATTACATGATTGATACGATTCATGAAGTGATGGATGGTTGATTCCCTACGACGAATACCTAGAAGATGAAGGATCCATGAAATTCAAGAAATCAAAAGGAGGAGCTCTACAAGCAGATGAAGGTAACATGATATCCACTAAAGAACAAAGAGATACTATTGGAAACAAGTCCCTAGTTAAGAGGGAGCTTGGAATCAAGTCATTTATTGAGAGGGAGGTTTGGTATATTCCTTTTTATAGGAATGAGTTGGTCCTCCCTTGTTAAGAGGTAATGACATATATGGTTCTCTACTTGATGTGTCTTGCACTATACTAGGAGTAATATTCGTAAGTCTTAGTGAAGTCCATGAGGAGAGATGTTGGCTTATTAGGGCCTGACCTAGGTTCAAAATTGTTTTATCCAAACAAATCCCGCACTATCAGCACTTTCAGCAACAATCCGTGGAGCGCGGACTGAATTCCTACCCGAGGTAGTATGGGAGGGTGTTGGAACTAGGTTTCCACACCCTAGGGATGTCTTGATGAGGTCTGGAGGGGTCGTGAACCAATATACACCCTCACGCTACTCTGCACAACTATCTGGCCTTCATGTAGCTCGACGACTAAGCACTTCCTAGTTTCCTTATTATGATTACGTCATTTATAGATCTGATATAATTCTTAAGGTCTTTAATCTAGCATTCAATAGTTATAACTAGCATGCACAACCATAAATCTTAAAGACATGTATAAAACCCTAACATAATAATAAACATATAGATCTATGACTAGATGCACAATACTTCAGAAACACTTATCTTTATTGATCTTCTATTCAGTACAATCATATTCCACCCTGCAAACTCAGCTGCAGGGGTCCGTGCACATAGCTGTGGACTCTACCAGGCCTCTCCGCACACAGCTACAGAGCCTACTCTTACTACTACCAAATCTGACTCGGACTTATAGACTCAGAGCGAATATTGTATTCACAAACACATAATACTTCAGATCTTAACCAAAAGCTACCTTCTACCCTTAGGGCCTTGCTCTATTTATACATTCCCATGGTCCGTGGACCATGGGCAGGCCGACTCGCTTTCTATTATTTTACATTATTTTCGGGTGGACAACCCATTGACTTGACCTACAACAACTCACGCTCCACATGCTTCGTGGAACTTTTACAATATCGGTACCCAAAATTGTGGGCATTAATCCCCAAAACCATTACACGGTGGTTCTGTTGCCCAACAAGAGATAGACACAACATTATTCTCTTCATATTGTGAATAAAGAATGGAGGATTAGGTAAGCATGTGAGACTTATTTTGATACTATTTGAGGATGAGGTAGGACATCCAAGATAAGAGTAGTTCAAGAGGAAATTCCTTAAGGATGTGTCATTCCAATATTGGAGTTACCTTAAAAGGATATACCCTGTGAACACCCAAGTGGGGTATCTGCCTTAAGAGACAATAATTATTGTGTCTATTTGTCATTGGTCTCGTCATTATTGTGATCTAATATTATGGAGAGATAAATTTGTTAGTCAAGGCCTTGCTATGTGATAATGTTGGTTGGTATGATAAGGTGCTCTGGTATAAGTTGATAAGATAGCTTATGAGATGGCTTACCAATCTGACTCTTCTTATTAGAATTATTCAGTGTGAGAATGTCCAAGTACCTTGTACGGATTACAAATACCTACCTAGCTAAGGGAGAGTGTTCAGATCTTTAACTAGGTTCGGTCTTCATAATGACATATGTAATGATGATTTTATGTATTTATTATAAAGAGAAAAATAAATTTATTATTGTCATTTTTGAGGCATAGATTTCATGCTCAAGGGAAGTTTACTTTTAGGTCAAGCACCCATTGAGTGCTTCTAGGGCTTGTCATTGAGTCGAAAAGTCATAACCGTCATTTTAATGTAAGAAAGACCCTTTTTAGTATGTTACATATTGTAAAGAAAAAATATTTGAGTAAACTTAGAGTCAAATACACTCTAAGACCTTATCATGATGCCTCAAGCAAGTCGACCTACATGAAAGATCAAGTTAATCTGATGGAAGAAACTCATACCCCTAGAAAGCATATATATAAGAAGGAACTAAACCTTATTTGGACACACTCAAGAAAGTTCAATCTCCTCAAGATAAAAGCTAGAAAAGGACAAAAAAGAAGAAAACGAGAAACATTTTAAGTTTTGGGCCTCTCTCTCTCTCCTATGTTAGGGTTTTTATAGTTGTTTGGAAAGTCAAAGTACTGGAAATTTGTTGTTAAGGTTAAAGTTGTAGAAGAAATTATTGGGTCAAAATTACAAAAGAAGTTGTTGGATCAAATTTGTAGAAGGAATTGTTGGGTAGAAGTTGCCAAACAAACTACTAGGTCAAAGTTGTAGAAGAAATTGTTGGGTTCAAGTTACAAAAGAAACTTCTAGATCAAAGTTGCAAAAGAAACTACTAGATTGAAGTTGCAAAAGAAACTGCCAGGGTAAAAGTTGTTGAAGAATTTGTTGGAGTCGAAATTGCTAGAAAGAAAGCTCATCAAGGAGAAAGGTTGACTTGGTCTTGGAGGGGTCTGTGTCAAGGGTCTTGGGTCTTGGAATTTATCATTTGAAGATTATATAAGAAGAGAATAATTCTTGTGGTTTTTCCTCTCAAGAGGATAGGTTTTGCCACTAGTTGATTGCCTACATCTTGGTATAATTTTCTACAAATCTAGCTCTGATACCATGTAGATATTTCTACAAATCTAGCTCTAATACCATGTAGAAAATTTGTGTAGGTTAACCTGATAATGCAATATAAATAAAAGAAGAATGCTATAACCTACTGCTACGATCAATTTGTGGAAGCTTAAAGATCGAGCTGAATAATATAACCAAAAGAAGAAGAATCAGTGGCACAATACACATGAAAATACTTTGGGGAAAGCCTCAACTAAAAACCCCACACTATTGTATTATCATACATGGTGGAAATAGATAGGAATTATACAAAGCCTTAGCTCTCACAGCTTGCCAGCTCTCAGTACAATCCTCACAGATGGTCATAGGAAATCTTGGCTTCTCTCCAGCCTTCCTCTCTGCCCTCCAAGCTCCTACTTCCTTGTGATGTTCCTTGTGGTTGATTCTCCTATTACCAAGTGGATGATCTCCTCAAAACTGCACAATCCTCAAGGATTAAATCCTTGACTGCATGCATGAGTTTTCTCTTTGAGAAAACAAATGCAACTAATAGTACACTATCCTTGACATTAATATCAACTGGGTCTTTCTCATAATAGAAATGCATGAGTTTCTAATGAGGGAATCTTCAGTTAACTGGAGTAGCACTAGTTGAGTGCATGCATGCATCAACTGACTGTTAACTCGCTATTAGTTCCTCAAATAGTTTGGAACTAATTGAACTGGACTTAACTTAGTAAATTGAGTTAACTAATTACAACTCAAATATAACTCAATCTTATCTTCTTAATTTAAGGGATAACTCTTGCATGACTTCAGAAAGACTTCTAACTTGAATTTCTCCAACTAATTAATTTAAAATTAATTAATTAATTATTTCCAAGTAGCTGTTAAGACTAAATTCAATTTTAATTCACAATTTAATTCAAGGACAAATTAAATTGGAATATTCTTGTTGCCATATTTCAACACTCCCTCTCAACAAGAAAGGGATTATCTTCCACCCCGATCTTGTCTCTATGGAACTCGAATTTACACTTTGACAATGCCTTTGTCAAAATGTCAACATCTTGCTCCTCTATCAAAATATACTACAACAACATGATCCTCTTGACCTGTGAAAAGCCACGGGAAACAAATCTTTCCTTATGCTTCTCCACACTACCATCAATAGCTTGCTTTACCTTGTAAAGCCAACGGGAACTCACAACTGACTTGTTCTCTAGTCTTGGAACCACGTCCCAAATGTTGTTACGAACTATGGAGTCATACTCCTCCACCATAACATCAACCCAAATCGGCTGCTGCACTACTTCCTCAAAGGAAGATGGCTCGGTCTCAACACATTCTCCAGCAAGGGCCATGTATCCAGTGTACCTCTCAGGTGACCTCATCTATTTGCGCTAAGAAGCTGGTGCTCCCACATTCTCTCTCGCATCCTCCATCAATCTGTCAGCTTCTCTTGTGCGCATTTGTCCATCTCTCGAAGACTCTTCTTGAGTGGATGTCTCCACTCCTGGAACATCTACATGCGGCTGCTCTGCATCAGTCTGAGGCTCCTCCTCCTTAGGAACCAACAATTCCTCCACAGTCTGTAGTTGGAGCTCCCTCTCAAGGGAAACTCGCATGGCCTTTTTCTCATCGAACACGAGATCTCTACAAATCACTTCCCTTCAACTGGTAGGTAACTACACTCGATAGTTGTGAGGTGTATCAGTGTACCCCAAAAATATCCCCAACTCCGCTATCAGCTCAAGCTTCTTCCATGCATCCTTTGTCCCATGGAAATATATCGATGAGCCAAAGATCCTAAAGTGACCCACATCTTGTCTCTTACTGGAGAAAGCTTCCTCTAGTGTCTTCATCCCAACTATGCGATGCGGGCTTCTATTCTACAAATAGACTATTGTGTTGCATGCCTTAGCCCACAAGTGAAGTGGTAGGCCTTGGTCATGCAGCATTGTCGGGGTTCCCCTACAATAGTTTTGTTCTTCCTCTCGGCCACCCCATTCTGCTGTGGGTTATGAGGTGCTGTCAACTCTCTTTTAATTCCTTTCGCTGCATAGAAGTCCTTAAACTCTTGAGAGACATATTATCCACCATTATCACTTCTCAAGGCCTTGGTCTTCTTCCCTGACTCTTTCTCAACCAAAGCTTTGAACTCACAAAACTTTGTGAAACTTTGGTACTTCTTCTGCATGAAATAAATCCATCATTTACGAGAATAGTCAGCAATGAAAATCACATAATACCTTTGCTTCGCTGTTGATGCCGTCTAGAATGGTCCACACACATCAGTATGAACTCGCTCGAAGATATCCTTTTCTCGACTGTCTCGATCATGAAAGGAAGACTTGGTGTACTTTCCCAACATACAACCTTTGCATGTGTGAACTTGCTCAAGTTTACCTTTGGGATGTCCTGTAGATATCTATTGCATTATCTTCAAAGCCCCATGATGCAAATGGCCCAACCGCCTTTGCCACAACTCGCCAATGTCTTGGCTTTGCACCAATTTTTCTTTCATACTCAATGCTACACAATAATCTACCTCTAGTTTCTAGAGATTCTTCACCCGAATCCCTATCCTCTTGGTCTTACCCGTGTCTATGTGTCTTAGGAATGCCTTTCCTTTACTAAAGACAACATCGTAGCCTTTGTCCTCCAACATCAAGATCGATACCAAGTTCTTCTTTAGTCCAGGAACATACATCACATCTGTCAAGGTGAGAGGAGCTGCATGCTCCCTCTGAAAAGTAATCGTGCCCCCTCCTGAAACACTATACCTTCCATCGTCACCCATCTCTATGTGCATCTTGAGGTCATTCTCCTCCAAGGCACTGAATAAATTTTTATCACGGGTCATGTGGAATGAGACTCCACTGTCAAGATACCAGGCACAATCCATCATCGATGACACCATGCATGCGATGAGGGTAAAGTCCATTTCGAACTGAGAGGTTAATGCCTCACCTTCTGATCCTTCCAAGGATCCCTTCTTGGACTTCTTTGATGGGAAATTAGTTGCATAGTGTCCCACCTTGTGACAATTAAAGAATTTTACTTTAGACATGTCACCCTTCTTCCCTCCATGAGAAGAATTTGATTTGAAATGGGAAACCTTCCGCTTCCCTTTCCTTGCCTTACTTGCTAAGGCCAGATTCTCTTCATCATCATTCTTGGATGAAGAATTATCTTGGGTGCTCCTCCTAATCTCCTCCTGCATAAGATCCAACCACAGTCGTTCCCAATCTGGCATTTTCTCCCTTCCATTCACCGAGTCCTAGTAGCTATTCCAACTCTTTAGAAGGCCAAGGAGAGTGAGGCTCAACATATCATCATCGACAGTAGTTATTCCCACACTGCCAAGCTCATCTCTGTAGGTGGTGATCTTGTTCATATATTTGGAAATAGTATCGCGCTTCTCCATCTTGATTCTTCAAAGCTTATCCTTGAGCACCAATTTCCTCTGGTCGCTACTATTTTGGTAGAGGTCTTTTAATGTATTCCACATTGAAAATGGAGTATCCTTCCCATGGAGACTCGAGACAATATGGTCTCGAACTCCCTCAAGGATGATCCGTCTCACCTTCACCACACACTTCTTTGACTCAACCAACCCTTGCGCGTTAGTTGATGTTGTCTTTGGGATTTCTTGATCAATGAATTCCTTCAAGCCATTGTCTTCTAATACAGTCTCCATTATATCTTTCCATGCTATGTAGTTCGAGCTACCTTCCAAGGCATACTCGAGTCTTAAGCAATAGAATGCTATTAGCCAACCTTGAAGTATGTTACAAATTTTATTTGCACCTGCAACCTCGAACTTCAAACTTCAAATTTCAAATTCTCTTCTCAGTATACTATTCATAGCTCTGATACCATGTATAGTTTTCTACAAATCTAGCTCTGATACCATGTAGAGATTTCTACAAATCTAGCTTTGATACCATGTAGAAAATCTGTGTAGGTTAACCAGATAATGCAATATAAATCAAAGTATAATACTATAACCTACTTCTACTATCAATTTGCGAGAGCTTAAATATCGAGTTGAACAATATAAATAGAAGAAGAAGAATCAATGGCATAATACACATGAAAAGACTTTGGGGAAAGCCTTAGATAAAAACCCCAGACTATTGTATTATTATACATGGTAGAAATACATAGGAATTATATAAAGCCTTAGCTCTCACGGCTAGCCAGCTCTCAGTACAATCCTCACAGATGCTCACAGGAAATATTTTCTTCTCTCCAACCTTCCTCTCTCCCCTCCAAGCTTCTACTTCCTTGTGATGTTCCTTGTGGTTGATTCTCCTATTACGAAGTGGATGATCTCCTCAAAACTGTGCAATCCTCAAGGATTAAATCCTTGACTGCATGCATGAGTTTTCTCTTTGAGAAAACATATGCAACTGATAGTACGTTGTCCTTGACATTAATCTCAACTGGGCCTTTCTTAGAATGGACATGCATGAGTATCTGATGAGGGAAATATTCAGTTAACTAGAGTAGCACTAGTTGAGTGCATGCATGCTTCAACTAACAGTTAACTCACTATTAGCTCCTCAAACTGTTTGGAAACAAATTAACTGGACTTAACTCAGTAAACTGACTTAAACAATTACAACTCAAATATAACTCAATCTTATGTCCTTAATTTAAGGGATAACTCTTACATGACTTGAGAAAGACTTCTAACTTGAATTTCTGCAACTAATTAATTAATTATTTCCAAGTAGTTGTTAAGACTAAATTCGATTTTATTTCACAATTTAATTCAAGGAGAAATTAAATTGGAAGATTCTTCTTGCCATATTTCAACACCTTGTATCCTCTTGTCTCATTTTCCTTTATGATTTGGTATTTGTTCGATGATAAGAACACTAAATATAATCAAGAGAAATAAGAAGCTAACTAACTTAAGTAAAAATATGTTATAGGAAGTTATCAAAGAAAGAGAAATAACCTAACCTAGGTACCCTATATTTCTCAACAATATGGGGTTCATATGAAATTTTATGAATACTACAAGTTAATATACCATATCGACCATCGTGTTATGAAAGGATGCCACATTAGTCCTCAGTACTCTTAGAAATAGGGATATCCATGTGTGCACTCTCAAGAATGCTTGAGAAGATCGAAAACTATAACTTTAGTGGAGGGTTAATGTTGGGTGTGTGTTATATTCTTTCCAAAAGCAACCTGAAGGCTTTTTCGTGAAGGGAAAGAAAGAATTGGTATGCAAGTTAAATAAGTCTTTGTACATGTTAAAACAATCACCAAGGATGTGGTATCAGAAATTTGGTACATATATACGGGGACTTGGCTTCACCAGAAGAAAAGCAGATCACTATGTGTATTTTATTAAATGGTGACCATGTTATTTATTTGGTATTGTATGTGGATGATATGTTGCTGATTGGAAATGACAAAGGAATTATCTAGTATTTGAAGACCTAATTTTCCTCCAAATTAAACATGAAGGATCTTGGTGGTGAGAAATATATTTTGGGCATGGAAATTAAACAAGATCGGGCAAAGAGGAAACTCTTCTTAAACCAAAGGAAGTATGTGGAGACAATACTACAAAGATTTAATACACAGGATAGTAAATCGGTGAAGGTTCCTCTTCCCGTGGGTGTAAAGTTATATATTGAAGAGTGTCCCAAGACATAAGAAGAGGAAGAGGACATGTCCCGTGTTACATACACAAGTGAAATCTATAGCCCAATGTATGAAATGGTATGTACTAGAACAAACATTGCACATGCAGTGGGAGTATTGAGCAGGTTTATGTCAAAACCAAGGAAGGAGAATTGGAAAACAATGAATCGGGTTTTTCGGTATATGCGTGGCACTAGTGATTATAGTCTGTGCTACCAAGGAAGACCATGATTAGACAAAGTTTTTGACATCTATGGCTTTGTTGATTGTAGAATGGGTTGGAGATCTAGATCAAAGAATATCTATAAGTGGACATGTGTTTAACCTATTTGGAGGTGCAATCAGTTGGATGAGCAAGAGACAATTTGTAGTGGCACTTTCAACTACAGATGTTGAATACATGGCAGCCACTCATGTAAGAAAGGAAGTCATTTGGTTGTAGAGATCATGTTCAAGTATGGGGTTAGTACAACAAGCTATAAGGATATATTATGACAACCAAAGTGATATTTTCTTGGCAAAGAACCCTTCTAATCATTCAAAGAAAAAGCACGTTAATGTTCAGTATCACTTTGTGAGGGATATGGTTGATGAAAAAAAAGTTGTTGTTGGTAAAGATGGACACTTCGAAGAATGCAACAAATGCATTGACGAAATATGTGAGCACTGATAATTTTTCTTGGTGTAGATAAACAATGGGTGTTACAGGGATAGGCCGATGACTAAACTCTCTTATGATCGCGTGTACGAAAAAGAAAACAAAAAGTGGAAGAATATTGGATGTGTGTTATATTTTTTCCATGACTAGGCACACTCACAGGGGGGTGATAGCTCCCCCTATTCATTTCACAAAGCGCAGTAGGGGAGTCACAGGGGGGCACACCCACCCTTGTTAGGGGGTTTTAGTGCGGCAGAAGGCCCCTTCTATAGGATCTGGGGAAGCACCCGAAGAAATTTTTTTTGGACCCTATATTAGGTGGGCAGAACTACCTATGGTTTTTTTCATGGGTTTTTCACATGGTTTTGGGTGTGATGGTTTTCTACCCATGGTATTTTGTAGATCTGGTAAAGGGAAATATGGTTATGTTCTAATCAAGGGTTAACAGATTGGGGTTTATGAATGCTTTGACATGTATATATATCTGGATTGTAACATTGAAATGAACATAACAAAAAATTAATCTGGTAGTCCCGCTTTTGGGATCCCTAGGAAATCTCTGTGTATTTGTTTTATATTCTCATCATTGTTTATTTTATGTTTTTAGAATTCATATATAGGTAATTTATGTACAGAGTTAAAACCTACATTTGGTATCAAAGGTTTTTCAGCTTCAAGGAGATGCCTTTGTTGCTGAGGGGTTTTTCCCAGGCCTGCGGTAGAGCCTCTTCAGTGAGAGATCTACGGGATCGATTCTTGCGGTGAAATGAGATGGCGAGCAATGGAAAGATAAAGATCAAGAAATTTAATGGTCAGACTTTTGAGTTGTGGAAACTTAGGATGAAGGATTTGATGGTGGATAAATCTCAGTGGGTCATGGTAGATCTAGGTGCTAAACCAACAACAATGTCAGATGAAGACTAGGTGAAGTTGGATCAAAAAGAAAAGAGCACAATATGGTTGTGTATCTCAAATTCAGTATTGTTGAATGTATCAGGAGAAACTACAATGAAGGATTTGTGGGACAAGTTAGGGACTTTGTACTAATCGAAGTCTTTGGTGAACAAACTATTCCTATGGAAAGAGTTGTATAAATTGACGATGAAGGATGGAGACTCGGTGACAGAGCATATGAACGCCTTTAATAATGTGGTAAGAAATTTTTTGTTTGTTGGTATTAAAATTTTAGATAAAGATACGTGCATCAATTTGTTGTGTTCTCTACATATGTGTGGGATAGTCTGGTTATTGCAATACGTAGCAATATAACTACCTCAAAGTTTGATGAAATAGTCTCATCCTTATTGTCAAAGGAGATGAGACGGAAAAATATGGAGGGCGAAAATGGAGATTCCTTTTCTATACAAGTACGGTACCAGAATAGAAACAAAAATAAGTCCTCGAGTGGGAGGTCTAAATCTACAGGGAGATCTCAATCTCCAGGAAAACTCATAAATGTTTGCTGGAAATGCAGAAAGGAAGCGAATTTCAAAAAGGACTATAGATCTAAAGCTCCTAAGAAAGGAAATGGATCTGATGATGCTCCTTCTACAGGGGCGAAAACCACCACAGATGAACCTGGGGATGTGTAATTGGCTTCTTCTTCAATTAACGATGTAGAACATGAGGCGTGGTTGATTGAATCAGGTGCATCCTTTCACTTCAGTCCCCATAGGGAGTGGTTTTGTGAGTATGAGAATATGATGGTGGTGATGTATTCTTAGGGAATGACATGAAGGCTATAATCATGGGACATGGAAAAGACAAGTTGAAGTTGCAAGGTGGAATGATTAGAACACTTCTGGGTTTTCTGCATACTACTACATTAGCCAAAAACCTAATTTCTATAAGAAAGATGGATGATGTAGGTGTAAAAACAATGTTCGAGAAAGATACCTACAAGATGGTTCGGGGATCACTGGTATTGATTCGGGGAGTTCGGATTGGAATTTTGTACAAGATTCTGGGTAGTATTGTTATTGATGGGTTCAAAAGTTCTGTGGTTCCTGAAACTGGAGCAAAAAATATAGTGGTCTCTGGAGAAAATAACATGTTATGGCATCAAAGGCTTGGACATATTGGAGAAAAGTGCCTTCGAATACTTCATGGTAATGGTATGGTAGAAGGTATATATAACTTCTATCTAGATTTCTATTTATATGAACATTGTGTATATGGGAAGCATAATTAGGTGAGTCTCCCCTTTGGTGCTAAGAGGGAAAAAAGGATATTAGAGCTTGTGCACAATGATGTTTTGGACCTGTGTCGGTTCAATCATTGGGTAAGTCCATGTATTATGTATCATTTGTAGATAAATTCTTAAGGAATATGTTATCATTGGGCTAGAAAGAGTTGGGTTGTCGCAACATCTAACCTATTGTAACTATTTTAGGCCACTTGGACTGGAAGTTAGCCCTTCCAATCTGAGAGGGCTCTCTCAAATGTTTATCAAATTTACTTGAAATAACTCAAACAACAGATGACTAACTTTGATTTCTTTTTTGTGGTTTTGCAGGTGAAGAAAAATGTGATGACTTCCACCATTGGGCATGGAGTCAAATTAAAACAAATTATGGCCAACAACAATGTTTAATAGAAGCTGAGGCATCTATGGCTTTAAACCTGACATCAAATTAACATCCACAATCATACATAGTAAATGAAAGAAATTGGAGCAGTTTGACAAGATTTCCAAGTAATCAATATACTCTGCAAAACATAAAACAACATGGTAAGAACACATAAAATCCAGGACATGAATCTCAGGTACAAAAATAGAGTTGCAACAAAATTTGTATTACTAGGATAAAAATATTACATAAGGTCAGTTCTTCACATTATCCATAAACCCTTCTCAAAGCTGAAAAGCTACCTATTTATAGAGAAAACATCTCTTTACATTAACTTGCCACCTAGGCCAAATTTGATCCACTATCTAAGAGACCTATTCCTATATTTCTTCTAACTGACAGAGTCCTCATAGGGATTTTTTGTTTTACATAGTTGGAATTCAACTAGGACTCTACTAGCTTTTAAAAATCTAACCACTTTCTCTTGATCAAGATAATCAAGCTCAACTACTTGTTGGACTTGTTGGAGTTTCATTACACCTTAAACCCGTTGATATTGATTAAGTTTCTTTTTTCTGACTATCGTCTTTAATGAGATGGCTACTATTTTGATGTGGTTAGGTGATGACTTCACATTCTAAAAAATAGGAGTTTTTCATGATTTAATGGACACCCTTCATGATTTGTAATCCATCTGGAGCGTGGATGTTCGATATTCAAAATATCCAAAAAAGGTAGAAAAATGGAGTTTTTATGATTTCGTAGAAAAAAACAAAGTCTTCAGCAGTTTCGTAGCAAACTTTGGTAGCAACTTCAAAAAACACCCTTATGCTACCTCTTTTCTCTCTCTTCTAGTTCTGGGGTCTTCTTTTATGTTTGTAAGCTAAACATATGCCTTTACAAATTTCTTTGCTGAGTTTTAGACGAGCCTTAAACTCCATGCAAAATGACAAAAATTTCGTAGCAAAATCTCAGCTCCATTATGGGGAGTTGCTAAGAAAGTTCCAAAATTTTGAGTTTTTCTAATTTTCATAATTCTTAATGCCTCCTTATTACTCCTAATACCATTTTGACTATATATAAGGTTGATTTTACTCGTTCAGGTATAGTAAGACAAAATTGAGAATTTTACCATATCATGGAGTAGCATCTACTTCAACAATGATCTTGAGATTTTCTTATTAAGTTCAACCTAGATCATTTAAACTTGAGTTTCTAGTGTTGTGAATTGTCCCTGTAAGCTTTTCCTATCTGCCTGTAACTAGCTATTTATTTTATACAAATGCTCCAACATTCTAAGCAAGCCAGATTCCTCCTTACCATCCTTTTAGCTTCATCTGAAATTTCATCATAAAATTCTATCTGTTTTAACACTTAATTTTGGTATTCCTCAAACTCAATTTTCATTTTGATAACTTCTTGTTTGGCTTCCCTTAACTATTCCTGTAGAACTTCTATTTCACTTTTTCCTTGGGCAACCTCCTTGCCTTTTGTTTTCTTTGTTGACTTCTTTGATGGTTCTATTTTGTCCAATGGTACTTCAGGTATCTCCTCAACTTGCTGCATTGATCTTGTGACAGGTTTCCTTGGCCTAAAAATGAAACCATGTTCCTCTTGGGTAAAGTCTAATTTCTTAGCCCTCTTACTTTTCTTCTTGGTTTCAATTTTGGTCACTTCTATAGGTTGCTCAACTGGGCTTTCTTCAATTTCTATAGCTTCTAGAATATCAGTCAGCTTGCCCTTCTTTGTACTCTATTCTCTACTCTATCTTCTGGTCATCCTCCTTTTAGTGCTTGTGGAAGCTTCAATTACAGGTTTCTCTACCACTGGTTTACTATCCTACCACTGATTTCTGCTCTTTCTAAGGGGTTGTGGATTTATATTTTGGAGTTTTCCTAGAGGGGGTAGAAACATCTAATTCATATCCACTTAAGAACAAAAAGGTAAGCCAATCTATGTTCAATCTATTTAACTCTTCAACCACTAACAATTTGATAAGACCATGATGAAAAATAGAGGTACTTCTTGTGTCTGGTTTAGCTTGAACCTTGTCAGCCATTTTCCCTAGACTTCTAAAGAGATAGAAGGGGATATCTAAGGGATGCTTACCTATGAAGTGGATCAACAATCTGAAGTGGCACTGGTAGACCATATGGAACCTTCCTTCACATGTAAAATATTTTTGAATAACCATCAACAACTTGGAATAATGCTCCTTAAGGCAAGTTCTGGAGATGCTTGCTGTCGAATCAATCCCTCGATGTTCTTCCTTCAAAAATTCATCACAATTATTTAGTTGGAACTTCTTGAATTTAAACCATCTGTCTCATGACCTTGGGATTTCAGTAGCATGGGAAATGCTGTTTGGAGAGACATTCAAACACAATTTTCCAACCTTCGTGCCAATCCTAGTGAAACTATGGTGAAGTCTTTAGTGATTTTCTCATGAAAAACCTACAATTTTTGGAAAAATCATAAACATCCTATGTTGGAAAATGATTGTACAAACGTTGGGTCTTCTTCAAGAAATTTCATATCTATGGGCCTATAACGCACTACATCACCTCCTTTGTACTATTTTCTAGTTGCGATGCTTATCAACACATCAGGAGCTTCTTGTGAGTGGCTTCCTCTTTACCTACAAATGAAATTAAGAACACCTAGACCGCACTCATACCATGGATACACTCATTTTAACAACACACAACCCTATTCAGTAAAAACACTTGTGAACTTTTGATAGTAGCAGATGGTATTAATTAGAAGAGGAGAGGTAAGGGTGAATGAAAAGAAGTGAAGGACACAAGAGTTAAGGTTTTTTATGACTCAGTACAACTTTGACATCACTAGCAATCATTTAGAATAATATTGTTACACAACAATGGACTTTCGTAGCGAGACAAGTGTTAGGATGGACTGTTTTGCTATGGAACTGTCAGGGACTTTCGTAGCGAATTCTTTATATGTTGAACTGGAGTTGTGGCAAAAGTTTGTAAAACTATCAGACAACTCAATTATGTAATGATAACCTCAACACAAATGGAATCATGACCTTTCGTCTTTTATGATGACCCTATAAAACACTAAATGTACCATATGACAACTTTCACATGAACCTTAACATAAAAAATCGATCTAAAATTACTAATCAGACTAAAAATTATTTCTAAGGGTTATCATGGATAACAGAATATATGGATATATTTCCTCAGTAAGAAGTGTGAAGCATTTGACAGGTTTAAAGAATTTAAGGCTCTGGCGGAAAACGAGACAGAGAAGAAGATAAAGGTGTTGAGGACAGATAATGGTAGATAGTTCTGCAAGAAGGAATTTGAAAATTTCTATAAAAAAGTGTGGTATAGAACAGTAGAAGACTACTCCATACATACCTCAACAAAATAGAGTTGTAGAAAGAATTAAAAGGACATTTATGGAAAAGGAAAGAAACATGCTTAGTGGTGTTGGGTTAAGATAGGAATTCTAGGTAGAGGTGGTGGAGATTGCATGTTACTTGGTTGATAGATCACCTTCATCATCATTGGAGGATAAGACTCCACATGAGTTATGGATTGGTAAGAAACCTTCTCTTTCGCATTTGAGTGTATTTGGCTCTAATGCATATGTACATTTTCCAAAGGAGAAAATAACCAAGTTGGATAGTAAATATGAAAGGTGCATCTTTATTGGGTATACAGATGGTTTAAAATATTATAAGCTTTGGAACCCAGAAACAAGGAAGGTTGTGCATAGTTTAGATGTCGTATTTAGAGAGGTGAAATATGTTATTAAACATGAAGTCCTACCAAAGGAGCTTAAGAAGATAGAGTTTGAGCTAAAGGAGGAAGAACCTAACTCTATAGAAGAACAGTAATCAAGGGATGAAGAGCCATAAACTCCAGTTGTGAGAAAATTAGTTGGAGAAAGAGGGAAGCCAGAAAGGTATAGTCCATCTTATTTCTACGCAAATTTTTGTTTATCTATTAATGATGATGATCCTAGAACTATTAGGGAGGTAGTAGATTCAAAGGATGGAAAACAATAGAAAGGGGACATGGTTGATGAAATGGAATCTTTGGAAAAAAATTAGGCTTGGGATATGGTGGAGCTTCCAGTTGGAAGGAAACCCATTGGAGTAAAATGGGTGTTTAAGAAGATTAACGTAGAAGGAAAGGTGGAGATATACAAAGCTCGGTTGGTAGCAAAAGGTTATTCCCAAGTGCTGAGAATTGATTTTGTTGATATTTTTTCTCCTATTTCCAAGATAGCTTCTATTAGAGTACTTTTAATTGTTTCTGTTGTTTTTTATTTTGAGGTAGAATAAATGGATGTGAAGACATCATTTCTTCAGGGGCATCTGGAAGAAGAGATCTACATGAAGCAATGTGAAGGCTTTGTCGTGAACGGAAAGAAATAACTATTATGCAGGTTAGAGAAGTCTTTGTATTGGTTAAGACAGTGACCATGGATGTGGTATCAAAAATTTGATACATATATATAGGGACTTTGCTTCACCAGAAGAAAAGAGGATCACTTTGTATATTTTAAATTAGTTGGTGACTGTGTTATTTACCTGGTATTGTATGTGGATGATATTTTCCTGATTGGAAATAAAAAAGAAATTATCCAAGATTTGAAGACCCGATTGTCTTCCAAATTTGACATGAAGGATCTTGTTGCTGCAAACTATATTTTGGGCATGAAAATTAAACGATATTGGGTAAAAAGGAAGCTCTGGTTAAATCAGAGGAAGTATGTGCAGAAAATACTAAAGAGGTTTAATATGCAAGATAGTAAACCAGTGAAGGTTCCTATTCCTGTAGGTGTAAAGTTATCTGATGAAGAGTGTCCCAAGACACAAGAAGAGTGTCCCAAGGGACAAGAAGAGGAAGAGGACATGCCCCGTGTTCCATGTGCAAGTAAAATTGATAGCCTGATGTATGCAATGGTTTGTACTAGACCAGACACTGATGACTGCACATGCAGTGGGAGTATTAGGCATGTTTATGTCAAAACCAGGGGAGGAGCATTAGACAACAATGAATCGGGTTTTCAGGTATTTGTGTGGCACTAATGATTATAGTCTAGGCTACCAAGGAAGACCAGTATTGGACAGAGTTTTAGACATCTGTGGCTTCCTTAATGCAGATTGGGCTAGAGATCTGGATGGAAGAATATCTACAAGTGGGTATGTGTATAACCTATTTGGAGGTCCAGTCAGTTGGATGAGAAAGAGACAGTCTATAGTGGCACTTTCAACTAAAGAGGCAAAATACATGGAAGCCACTCATGAAAGAAGGGATGTAGTTTCATTGTAGAGATTATGTTCAAGTATGGGCTTAGAACAAGAAGTTGTAAGGATAAGCTATGATAGCCAAAGTGAAGTTTTCTTGGCAAAGAACCCCACTTATAATTCAAAGACAAATCAAAGTGATGTTCAGTATCACTTTGTGAGGGATATCATTGAGGACAAAAATTTGTTTCGGTAAAGGTGGACACATTGAAGAATTTGGTAGATGCATTGATGAAGTCTGTGATCACCGATAAGTTTTCTTGGTGTAGAGAAACAATGCGTGTTGCAGGGTTGGAGCAATGGCTAAGCTCTCATGTGACCCCCTATCTGGAAAATAAAAAAAGTCAAAGAATGTTGGGTATGTTTTATATTCTTTCCGCCAGTAGTGGCATGCATTGGGGGGAGGGGGAGGGTGATGTCCCCCCTGTTTATTACATTGGGAAAAACCCCCTAGGATTTTTTTTTTTGGACACTATATTGGGTGGGTAGACCTACCTATGGTTTTGTGCATGGGTTTTGCACATGGTTTTGGGCATGATGGTTTTCTACCAATGATATTTGGTAGATCCGGGAAAGGGAACTACGGTTATGTTCTAATATAGGGTTAATGGATTATGTTTTATGAATTCTTCGATATGTATATATATGTATTGTAACATTGAAAGGAACATAATGAAAAATTAATCTGGTAGTCCCAGTTTTCGTATCTAGGGGAAATCTCTGTGTATTCTTTTTTATATTCTCACTGTTGTTTATTTTCTGTTTTTGGAATTCTTCTACAGGTAATTTCTATATAGGGTTAAAACCTATAGTTAAGGGATTCAAACCTTACTCCTAGTTGGCTATCAGCTATGTTAAAAAAAAATTCTACTAGGAGGACTATGGTTTTGATTCTATGCTATTTTATTTTGTTGCATAATTAAGAGAAGCATCTGGGAGTGGATGTTAGATAGCATAACATAGGGGTTAAGGTTTTGTAGTAAGATTACAAGCCATAGGTCTTAGGTAACTCCATATAGAGTACCATTTCCTTCTACTTACACATATTCATACCAAAGAAATGAGAGAAAAATTGCCTCACCTTCTAATTGACTATTCTATTGTAAGGGTTTCTTCAAGCAATGCTTATGTATATTGTGGATACTGTGTGCATTTATTTATTTTCTTTGTTTCTCATATTTTTATTATTTCTTTCATTCATATAGAAATTTATCTATTAAAAAATCTAAGAATGTAAGGAAAATTAACCTTCATAATATATATTTTAGTCATTTTATCAGATATGTTTTAATTAACTATTCTAATCGAATATCAACAATACTTCATAGATAAGATTTCTATAAGAGAAATTTTCTTTCATGTATTTGTGGGAACTTGGAAGGGTTTACAAGAATTGATTTAAGAAGTAATTCAAAGAACAATATGGCCAATGTATGTTCATAATAACCCTCATGATTTGGTGGAAGAGAGATTTGCAATGTTGGATGATCTAGATTCGAGCAATGTATTGTTCTTCATCCATATTCATGCTTTCAACGTAGAAAATTTGGAGGAATCATCTTGGGGGAGTAGCTTTATTGGTTGTTCCTACTTTGAATTATTGGGGTATGAAACATTTTTGGGGTCATTTTGAAGCCACTAATCATTTTTTCTCAAGGAAAATATTTATTTCATGATTGCAACAGCTTATGACATTCCACAAATACCTTTTAAATGGTGTAATAATTGCATCCATAAAATATAAAGAATTTATGAATCCAAAAATTTGACCTACCATGTTTAACCATCATAGCATGCGCAGATGCACATCATCCCTATTTACTCATGCATGATGGGCTATCCACATGGGGAATTGGAAGAAGACTCTAGAAGGCTTCATTTTTTAAATCTAGAGATGAGGGTGTCAAACTTGATCACTGTTTGGTTATTAAGTTGTCTTATAATCGAGCCACTGACTCGGAAAAGGGGATTCCATTCATTTAAACTACATCTTGTTCCACATGAGGATAAAGCAACTTGGAAGTGGGTATGGGATAGAATAGCATAGGGGAATTATTGTTTGAAATAACCTAACATGCCATAAGTATTAGGTAACTCCACATAGAGTGATTTCTACATTGTACATGGATTATTTTCATTCTAAAAAAAGAGGATAGACCAGTGTGACCTTTAGGGTAGGTTTTCTACCATAAAGGTTCACCATATCACATCTTGTGCTTATTATGGTTGGTGTGTGATAGTATTTTATTTTTTTGTATTTTCCTTATTTTTATCTATTACGTGGATAAGAAAAAAAAATTAATAAATAACCAATCTAAGGAAACTAACCCTCACAATATAAATTTTGTTGTGACAAACAATCTAGAAGAATATCCATTATAGTTTACATATAATTAGAATTGAAAATTGATAACATAGATTGCAATATGAACCTCTTCATGGTGGCTACATCAAGAAATATCAAAATACTGGAAGAAGATAGAGGTCCTAAGTTAGGGATTGGATTGCAGGGTAAATTGAGTGAATAAGAAGACATATAAAGGATTCACAAAATGTTACCATGAAAGATCGACTAAGTTTAAGTGTCATTAACACTTCATAGTCCCTTTTCAAGATGGAATAAAAAGTGGAAATAAATATATAATGAGGTGATATTGATGTATTGAAACTAAACCATTGTTTACAATAGTTATAATTGTATCTTTGTGTTCATAATAAATATGGGGAGAAAAATATTTCATTTTCTTGAATGAATTTAGGGGAATCCACACTTGTATTTAAAGGGATGTAAATATTTCCAAAACTAAAATGATATGAATTGAAATATTACAATATGAGATGGAAACAAAGATAGAAATATTTCTAAACTAGCTAATCTGATTGAGCAATAAATGGATTTTCAATGCAATGCAAGTATGGGTCCCTACCTATTGACTCACAATGCAAGGGCAACTATAGTATAGGTACTTTATTACACCATTAACCTTAGAAAAACATCAAACAGGTTGATATAAAATTTCACATTAGAAACATGAAGAGGATGTAGACAAAATTAGCACGGACCACACACTCTACTGTAAAGCTATAATACACACTAGCATGTAATCATTACATTGGATCGATTGACTAACTTCAAAATTGTCAAAATAACTATTTTGTTGACTAATATTTTACTCTCATAATGCTAATATTTCTCTTTCTACGTTAAATAAAGAGTATATAAAACAAGATATGGCTTGTTAAGGAATGAGTAGCTCTTTATTTCCAAGAAAATATAGACATTTTAATTGCATATACACTAGAAATAGAGAATGGCATAGTGCCATAACAAATATGACCTCTTGCTAACATGAATAATCATATTTGTAGGCATAGGATATTTTCATGATGTATAATACATGAAAATATCCTTAGCACTTTTCAAAAAATTGAATTCAACTATCCATTTAACTATTATTACATTGCATGCCTATTTTACCCTAACTTTGATTGAAGCATTGATTGTGCACTAGTACCTTCCTTATTTAAACTGGGAGTGATCTAAGTAATAACAATCCATCTCAAGCCACCTAACAATGAAATCCATGTGGAGGATTTTTCCTTCAATGCATGTTGATATGTCAACCAAATATTTGGATTACCAAATATGTATTATGGTTGTAGGATTTGATACCCTTATTAGCTAAAGAAATTTCTAACTCAAATAAATATTAGCCAAGGAAACCTCTAACTCATATAATTCATCCAAAATAGGGGAAAATAATTAATTTTAAAAATATCATACTTTAAGGGCTTTTGGTGATCATTTTCCTTGTAAAAATTAATGATTGTGATAGAAGGAATGATAATAGTGTTGTAAAAGGGAGTGGAAAAGGGAAAAACGAACACTTATGATAGTAGTAAGGACCTCAAAATTAAGGCCCAACATTATCAATTGTGACAATGCATCCCTCATATGGGAATAGCACAATTCCAAATTGTGAGGAGACCATAATAATCACTACAAATATGTAATTAATTCCAATGAGGATATTGTAACCAATCAGAATAGCAATGAAAACATCATTGATCAAAGTAATGTTACTTACTAATTAAATAGGGAGATTTGGTAGGATATATAAGGGGGTATGTAGTATATCGTTGAAGGATATAAACTTAATCATTTATGGAATAAGAGTGCAAGAGAATAGGTGTTTCCAAGTCAAGGAGATCATAGTAAATGAGGAGTTCCTGTCATCTACAATACATCAATGAGTTTTAAAGTTATTAACAAAGAACAAAATTTTAAATTTCATATAATGTAACACACCCAACCTCCCAAGGAACCTTGAGGAGATAGTGGCTATAACGTTTTTCATATTTCATTCAACTCGACCCAAGTTTTGAGGCTGCCATCATCTTTTGCTTGTCAACAAATTTCAAATGATATATTTTTCATCCAATTCTCAATTTGGGGCACTTAATTATATCCCTTTGATGATTCAACAATTTGTGCCACATCATTATAAACATACTATTGAGACATGGAAAATGTCATGCCACACTAGCTGCACATGTCACCCCAATCATGGTTCCTTCAACATTACAACCAACTAGTATTTCCATATCATTTTGAAGGCTCTACATGGTTTCATTATAATATTTATATGTGTAAACGTACATTATGCTAGTTATTAAGGTGGTTACTTTCACATCATTATCATACTAGTTATTATTATTATTATTTACAGTTATCTCAATCTATATTTTACCAAATATTTAACTTAAGAAAACCTTAATGTATATTTCCTCAAATTTAATTTTTATTTTATTATTTATTGTGGAGAAATTCATTAGACAATTTCTCAAAAAAATTAAATATGATATAAATATAATCATTATATTTATATTAGATAATATTTATATAATATATTTATAATATATAGAATACAAAACATTGTAAGGAGCCTCTTTATTAAACATCGTTAATTTGAATACTCTTTCATTTTTCCTGATGGTTCATGCCCTACATTGTAACACCCTCCTCCCACATCTACCCAACTAACTGATCAATTAGGGTAAACATGTGATGATAAGTTACTATGAAATGATTTAAATCCCTATGTGTCAATTAAGGAAGTGGAGTCAAAATAAACACACCATAGAGACCTTCCACATCAACAACAAAACTCTTGGGAACCATCCAAACCACTCAAGTAACCAATCCTTGGGTCCCACTAAAGTTTTAAACCATTAAACCAATAAACGCTCCCTTTATATGGGAAATAACGCGTTTAAGAAGCTCCAAATGCTCCCACATCATGGGTATGCATGTGTCTAGGGAATTTTCTACCTAGTGTTGTGCCTGCATTTCTGGGATTTGAGCCACGTTTTTATGCCTAGAGCCTATGTCAATGCCCAAAACTAAATGACACTTTCAAACTTGGAATATAACATCAAAATAAAGATCCAAATGCAATTACTTGAACAAGAACTTGACTGGACCCCTACTAGCCATGACATACATTTCGCCAAACATGTCACAGATATGTAATCTATAGGTTTAAACAACAAATATTAGCATAGGGGTCTCATACTCATCTGATAATTTATATGAAACATTGATGCCTCGAAAAATTAGTTGTAGTTTCATCCATTAGGCCATAGATACATTGTTTATTCATTTACAAGTAAAAACATGATGAGAGCCATATATAGCCACTATCATAATACATGTGCACAAACAACATAATAGCACCAGAAATGTCAAGGGTACCTCAGCCATAGAATCCACATATAAACCAATATAATAATCATGAATTAAGAAGGAGAAAAAACCTCATATTAATGATACAAAGGCCAACCAGGTTTGAGACTTCCACGAACCACCCAACCATAGACATGGTTGAGCTAGATCTCTCTTCATACAGTCACCCCCATTCCATATTCTAACCATGAATGTGAGATCTCATAAAACACCTCAATCAAAACCATTTAGATATTCTAAAGGCCAAACCACATCAACCCATCAAATAGTGATTCCACCTCATAGTCGGACATCACAAAAGCATCATCAGATTGGTCTCTACTCAAGCCTTCTAGGGCTCCAAAATGTTTGTTCCAACCAAGGCTCTAGGACTAGTAACTCAACCCATAACTAATATAGGGCCCTAGAGTGTTTTTATAACCAGGATTATGAGCATAAGTATTGCAGCAAGGATGCTACAACTCCTGGGGCTACCAACATTACTTCATCAACCCGGGGTCCATGCAAACTTGGAGGTGACAGTGTTGTATACACAAATAGTTGTAATGGGTCCACTCTTTCTCACTGCTAAGATGGGGCAATAAACCACTAAGCTTTCTCAAACCAACCTTCTATTGATTTACAAGATGTTTGATTACCAACTGAGAAAGGAGAATTTTACCCTAATTGAGAGAATTGAAATGCTACTTATTGTACTAATGGAAGACTGAAATAGATGCCTAAATACATCACTCATCTAGCTATTTTTTAATCTACCTTGATTTAAAAAGAATTCTAATTTACCACATGTGAAATCTTAACTACCCTAAGAATGGAATCTGATCTAAACAAGCACTTAATTGTTGTGTGCATGCATAAACATAACAACCTTTTTATTTTTATCTTTTTGTAAAAATATGAATGCTAATCTTTCTTGGTTCCATGGTAGGTGAGATAGGTGTGGAAGGGGATGAGTGAAATGGGCCATATGGCTTGGGAGGAAAACAAGGGTCTTCTCCTAGATTTCGTGATTCTTTTTTCACAAATCGGGCTCAAAACAAGCCACTACATGTTTTTCTACAGGGTGTCTACAGGATATCCTAGTGCACCTACAAGATCCCCTGTTTTCCTATAGGAACAAGCTGAAAGAATAACGAGTGATTTGGAAGGTGGTATGGAGCTTAGAGAAGGTGATGAATGGAAGAAATAAAGTAATAGAGTGGTTAGAACTCACTCAGAATTCAAACTAAAAGTTTATGATGGTTGGATTTGTTAGAAAATTATATATTACAGAGCAATGGAACACATAAAATATTGCAGAAATATAAACATAGAAAATGCATAAAACAAGAGAGACATAGATATATTTGTTTCACCCAGTTTGGGATACGTCCACGGAGAAACAGCCAGTCCTTCCTTTTATATTATTCGGCAAACTAAAGAGATACAACCTACAGCATATCAGCTGTAATTCCCTCCTCGCTCTCAATCTCCTCTCTCTTTGTCACTCAGAATACAAATATACATAGACACAATACAATTCTCTCATATATAACAAGGGGTTGGCTTCTAGGGCAAAAGACCCTAAATTAAACATAACTTCTACCGTCAGATCTCTGCCTAATGAATGGCCCAGATTGACTATGGAATTACAACATTTTACAAGGCAATTTTACATCTATTTTTAGCTTCAAGGGTGCTGCCCCTGATCCCCTACTGGGGGTCTTACAAAGGTCACAACTGCCCCCCCTGGACTGCCCCCTGTAGCGTATATTTTATGGGTAGATTTTCCTCCCCATTACGAACTGGGGTCCAATGCGGTGATACCTTTGAATACAGAAGATAATCAGGCTCCACACCCAATAGGATTTTCTCAATATGCATGGCAAGTTGTCTTTGTATAATAATACTTTGAATTGAGAACTTAGTGGCCCTTGGTGATCATGGGTGGATATGGTTTGGCTGAGGCTGATAACATAAGGACTTCTTTCAATGTAGAAACTCCTGCAACATATACACCATTGATGGAATTTATCCATAAATCATCTAAAAACAAGAAAGGTTTTCAAAAATATAATAAAAAAGAATTTGTATCATTTATTTGTGAAGTTCATGAATGGAAATGCTTAAAACCGATTATGAAAGCAACATGAAATCTAATACAAAACTTAAGGTATCAGAAATGAAAACTGCAACCTATCTTCTGAAACTGAAAGAGGATGACCTAATTAGCATAATAACCCTAAATTCATAAGAAACCATAATTCTGTCTTTTCGGGATGAATGGGAGTTGTTCCACAAGCCATGGTCCCTGAAGGGAGGAATGAGGTAGGAGCCACCTGTTATCAACATTTTTTGAATATTTTCTTATCTCTATAATGCTATGGTTAAAGCTATGCACAAATGGAACCAAACTAATCAAATCTAGCAATACTTGCAATTTAACAAAAAAAAAAACAATTTAACAACTAATCTATGAGATAACCTAAGCATACAAGTACAGTAAGAGGAACCTCTGCTACTAAGGTTTGGCCCTAACCCAAGAGCTTCAGCCCTCTGAGTTAAATCATTGTTGTATCAAGGGAATGTTGCTCATTTTCATTAACATATCAAAAAAATACATAGTGATGTTTGGTCACAATCCTTCAACTCGAAAGCTGCTTAGGTATCTTGCATAAAAAATCTGAATCCTAATGAGGCTCTAGGCCTCTATTTATACAATTGATGTTTCCAACAACTTCCTTAAATCTAGGGAGGCTTTGTCTCCCAATCTTGAGATTAACTGGTTCTTAACTATCACTAGCTTAGCTGCTAATGATCCTCATGACTTAACTGCCTCCAACTCCGAGCTGGTGTGATTTGTTTGAGGGAGATCCATCTCCTATAATCTCTCCTTCTTGTCTCATTCGAGTTCATGCACCTCAATTATCCATAATTTGCTCCCAAAACCCTACAATCAATGCACATTAGATCATTAGACATGATATATTCCTTTTACTCATCTCATTAAGAAAAATATAATTAAAACATGTAAGGAATTATGAGAAGAGTTGATTTTAGTAAGCTTGGAGGTGTATTAAGCTCCATATATTTTACCCAATGATGAGCCTCATCAGAAGGCTCCAGGACTAGTAACTCAATCCACTAAGGCCTCTATAGCATTTGACCATCCAAGGCTCCAGGAGTAGTAACTCAACCATAGAGGGCTCGAGAGTGTTTGTCCAACGAAGGCTCTAAGAACTAGTAACTCAACCCAAGCTAAAGGAAACATGAGAACCAACAAAAAAACAAAAGAAATGAACCCACAACATCATGGCTATCTAGGAAATGGAAAGGCTATGCAAATCCATTGTCAATCTAGGCAATCCTCCATGCTAATGATAGATTATGACCAATAAACCACGTGCATAAGCCATGCATGCCAAAACTAGTGAGGAAAACATACATGCAAATCAGTACCTGCAAGAAGAACCCATTGTAGCTATTGATCATGATGTCCTCTTACGTCTTCCTCCTCTTCCTTTTCCTTCTTGATCCAAAACTCCAAGTATGCCACAATACTCCAAGAGTGCTCCAAGAAAACTCTAAGTGTCTAAGAGTATGAGAGAGAGAGACAATAGAGAGAGAGCTCCAAAACTGAAAGGACAAAATTCTCTGAGTTGATCCTCATAAGCCATTTTATTAATGAGGCCTCTATTTTCTTCATTGTCCATTATTTTCCTTCATTTTCCTCCTCACATGCAACCTATGACATTTCACCTCCCTTTTCTCCTAATATCCATTATTTTCATAATTAAATATGCAAAAATGCCATTTTTCCTTTCCAAATCCTTTGCCATTAATCAATTACTAGTGATCTCTATCACTATGAGTTTTCCCAACGTTTATCTTGTAAAAGTGTGCACTCATCTGCAATTATTATTTTTCCTTTATGAACATTTATTACATGTAATTTTCACCAGGGCTATTAAAGAGGCCTCCCACTTGAGGGGACATCGTCCTTAGTGTTCAACAACACCTACAAACAAAAAGGCTCTTATAAGCAAAACATACTTCCCATGGAGATTTATAACTTAGATCATTGCAGTATTTACCATGATCATCCTACTGAGAAGCAGACCAACATGACAACATAATAAACATAACATCATAATGACATGACACCCATAATGCTTATGGGAGCTTTATAACATATCTCATGGAAATATTTACATCCAGATACATATGTACATATACCAAAACATCACCAAAACATATACCAAAACATCTACTCAACCAGTGAATAAGGAAGGATACATAGCCCGCATCTAATCCACCATCTCCCATGTAGCTTCATCGAGCCCAAATTGCTTCCATTGCACTTTAACCTACTTGATTACCTAGTTCTGTAGCATGAACATGTTTTTTTGGAAAATACACTATGGTTCAAGTTAGAATTCACCTTCTGGCTCCACCTATAATAAAGACCAGTCAATCACATGATTAGTGTCTATAACATACTTCTTAAAAAATGACACATAGAAAACATCATGGGATTTCACTGTTGGAGGTAGTGCAAGTTGATAGGATACTGGCATTATCCTCTCAATAATCTTGAAAGGTCCACAAAACCATGGTGCCAACTTGGCACATGATCCAATCCACAAGGAGCTCTTCTGTGGTTTGATGTGCAAGTACACATGTTCCCCAACCTAGAACTCCTTGAACAACATATTACGATCTGAATAGCTCTTCTACCTATCCTTTGTTTCTTTCAAATTCTTCTTGATTGTGTGCACTTCCCACTCCATGCATGCCAACATGTCTGGTCCATTAAACACCTTGTTAACTGGATCACTCCAACAGATGGGAGTATTGCAACTCTAACCATATAATGCCTCAAACAAAATCATCCTCAAGGATTCCTGATACTCGTTGTTGTACATGAACTCTACTAGTGGAAGTTATTCTTCCCACTTCTGTTGTTGATGCATCACATACATCGTCAACATGTCCCTCAATATCTTGTTGACCCTCTCTTTCTATCCATCTGTATGCAGATGATAATTTGTACTAAAGGCCAACTCTGTGCCCAAACTTGCAAATGACTCCTTTGAAAACTTAGAAGTGAACTTCGCATCCTTGTCTGACACAATCTTCTTCGGAACTCCATCCATTTGACCACATCCCATATGAAGGCCTATACTACATCACTCGCTGAGAATGTATACTTCACTGGAATGAAGTGCACTATCTTTGTCAACTTTTCCACCACTACCATGATGGAATCATGTTGTCTCATTGTCCTAAAAAAACTTGTAATAAATTCCATGTAAATGACCTCATATTTCCACTTTGGAATCAGTATCGACTATAACAATCTAGTTGGATGCTTACTCTCTGCCTTCACCTGCTGGATATCCAAGTACCTAGCCACAAAATTTGTTACTTGTCTCTTCAAATTCGTCCAATAATAGAATTTCTTCACTATTGTTAGCATCTTCTAATATCTTGGTTGACATGAATATGGTCTCGCATGAAACTCCCTCAAGATCACCTTCTTGAGTTCATTGTTATTTGGCACACATATCCTGCCTCTAAACCTAACCAATCTATTTATCATATGACAATACTCCACATCCTATGCACCTACATCTATACTTGTACTTGTACCACTACTTGTACCTTTACCTGTACCTATACATGTACCACTACCTGTACTTTTACATCTACCACTACTTGTACCTGTACTTGTACATCTAGCACTACTTGTACCTGTACATGTACCACTACCTGTACCTATATCTACACTCTGCAGCAACTTGTGCACAATCTCCATATACCTGTAATCCTCTTGACCTGCTGGCAAGATCCTATCATGTAAATATGTCATGTAGGAGCTCGTAGTTGCTATGTGATTTACCTGTATTCACCTGCTAAGAGCATTTTCCACCTTGTTCTCTTTACCTTTGATATACCTGATCTCAAAATCGAGCTTACTGATTGTGGCCAACTGTCGAGCCTACCTGCCATTCATATTTGGTTGGTCAAATAGATATCGGAACCCATTGTGATCACTCATCAATACAAACTAACTTCCCAAAAGATAGTGCCTCCACATCTTCAATGCATGTATGATTGTTGCCAATTCAAGATCATGTTTCAGGTATTTCTGCTTGTTCTCATTCAGCTTCTGTGACCCATAGCATGCCACCTATCCATCGTGCATAAGGACTCCACCAAGTCCTCTCTTACAAGCATTTTTACATACTAAAAACTCTTTATCAAAATCTACAATATTTAACACTGATGCATGTGTCAACAACTGCTTGAGCTACTCAAAACTAGCCTCCCACTCCTCTGTCGATTCAAACTTCTTATCTTTCCTCTATAATGATGTAATAGGATAAATAATATGTGAGAAGTTCCTCATGAACCTCTTGTAATAACCTGCTACCCCCATGAATGATCTCACCTCATCCACATTCCTAGGAGCTTCCCACTCCATGATAGCTCTTACCTTTTCTCGATCCACTACTATGCATCCTTGAAAACCACATGTCCCAAGTAGTGTACCTCAATCTAAAATAAAATGCACTTACTGAGCTTAGCATACAACTAATTCTCTCACAACAATCTCAACACTGCTGCTAAATGATCGACATGATCTTCTTCATTTTTTGAATATACCAATATATTATCAATGAACACAATAAAAACTTGTCCAAATACAGATGCAACACTCTTCACTATTCATCAATCACATAAAGGTAGTTGGAGCATTAGTTAAACCAAATGGAACTACAACAAACTCATAATGCCCATACCTAGTCTAGAAAGTTGTCTTGTAGATGTCCTCTTCTTGAATGTGTACCTGATGATATCTACATCCTAGATCAATATTTGAGAACATTGTTGCTCCCTTCAATTGATCGATCATATCAACAATCCTCAGTAATGGATACTTGCTCTTGATGGGGAATTTCTTTAACTCCATGTAGTCAATCCATAACCTGAGAGTACCATCCTTCTTCTTCACAAACAATATCGTTGCGCTCTATGGAAATACACTTGGCCTAATGGAACCCTTGTCAAGCATTTCCTTCAACTGCAGCTTCAACTCTACCAACTCAGGTTTACTCATCTTGTAAGGTGCCTTTGATGTCATAGATTCCCCTGACACAAACTCAATAGAAATGTACACTTCTTTGTGAGGTGGAAACTATCAAATCGCTGTATGAAATACATCCTAAAACCAATGTAGAACTGGGTACCCACTCAAAACATTTGCATCCTCAACTTCCTTACCTTTGTCACTATAAATTTGCACTACAAATAACACACACCATTTCCTACGACTACACTTGGCATGCATGGTTTTCACCATTGTGACTAATGTTTCTTTCTTCTTACCCCGTAAGAATCTTTGTTACCCATTGTCTCCAAGCACTCAATGTATTTTTCATAGCAATCCACCTTGGTTCTATGAAGGTACAACCAATCCATGCCCAACAACATATTGGATGATCCCAACGGTAATACATTCAAATGTGTTGAGGTAGGAATACCATTCAAACCAAATGCACAAGATCTTACCCAATTATGAACACACTTCTTTGTACCTGTATCCAACTGCACCAACCAAGAATCTACATAAAATTCTTTATTCAAACCACACTTATCCACCAGGTCAGGATTAACATAACCATAATTAGATCTAGCATCAAATAAAACAGAAACAACTTGATCAAAAATCTGACCATCCATTTCAACGATAGATGACTGATGGTCTGCCTGTTTGTTAAGTGTTATCTAGTGGTGCATAGATCCTAGGAATACTCTACCCAACATATCCCACTATATATTCCTGCTAAGCATTATATATCTATGGTCTACCACTCTGTTACTATGGAAAATCTCTCCTACGATGATCTCCTCCACAATTCCAACACTACATGGGCTCCTTATTCTTCTCCTCTGATCAAAGTACATGTCCTATGTCAAATGCATTGATCAAAGTATCTCTTTGATAGGTACTTCTTCTTGAATTATCTCTCAAACTCATTCCAAGTCAAGTCATCCTCATGAATACCTCCGACATTCTTCACATCTTCGCACCAAATATTTGTTTTACCTTTGAGACTGAATGTATCTATTTTGGATTTCATGTTCCCTGAATAATTGTGCAACCTGAAGAACTTCATCATACCAATAAACCATTCCTCTGCATCCTCTAATTTCTTCATCTATGTATCAAATGTAGTTGGCTTTTCTTTCTTAATGTCATTTAACAAATATCCTTTATCACTTTTCCTATAAGGATGATAACGTTGTTGATCATCATGCATATCAAAACCAGAACTAGAATAGTACCTTTGTCTGTCATCCTTCCTATCCGAACTATCCAACAATCTTCCATCTCTAGCTGTGTCATCTCCATCTTACCTATGCTAACCACAAGACCTTTTTTAATATGCCCTATTATTTCTATCCTTCTACTCATGGTTGATACAAAGGGGTCCCTATCGCTACAATTCTAAAAAACTTTGAAGTATCACTGCATTTACCTCTGCTTGTTTCTACTATGCCAATATGATTCTGTCATTGTCTACCTTACAACTCCTTATTTCTTCCTTTAAGCTTCTCATTGTGTCTGCCAAATTAGAAGATTTCCCAACACCATGCTACTCATTTAATCCATAAGGAGAGTCTTTAGAAATGTATTCTACCATCCTTCTAGTCATCTTTGACATTCTTCTTGCAAGGTATATCATGTCATCTAAACCAAATCACAATAAACCAACGTACCCTAGTATAATTCAGGGAGGTTACCTCATCTATATGATAAAAAAAATGACAAAATACATGTATAACATAATCATGAACACATATAGAAATATAACACATAAGCATATAAGAATATAACCATCATTTTAGCTAGATTCCAGTCATCAATGCATGACCATATCAACTACACATACCATGAATGCATGCATGACAACAACCACCACATCATTGTACACCTGACCACATGTGAATATTAATGTGTGTAAACAATGCATAGTCAACCATACACTCATGACAATACACTTCGCAACAACACCATCAACTTCCCATGGCAACCTCACTGCAACCATAACCCATACCATGCAAACGTAAGAAGCACATGGTCTTACAACACAAGAAACACATGGGAAACCAACATGAATGCATCACCAACACACATCCCATCTAGTCCGAGCGGTGAAACGTGCTCTAATACCACTTTGTGGTATTAGATATCACCCAAAAATAATGGAAACCAAACACCACCCAGAGAGAATGAAACCCACTCTGATACCACTATGTAACACCCTCCTCCCACATTTACCCAAGTAACTGTCTAACAGGGGTAAACATGTGATGACAAGTTACTATGATATTATTCGACTCCCTATGTGTCAATTTGGGAAGTGAAATTGACATAAACACAACATACAGACCTTCCACATCAGCAATAGAACTCCCAAGAGCCATCCCAAACACTCTGGTAACCAACCCCTGGGTCCCATTGAAGTTTTAGATGGGAAATCATTCATCTAGGAACCTCCAGGCGCTCCCACAACATGGTATGCATGTTTCTAGGGACTTCTTTGCTCAATGTTGTGCTACCGTCTCCCGGATTTCATCCACTTTTTCAGGCCTAGAGCCTAGGTCACAACCCAGAACTAAATGACACTCTCAGAACTAAAATATAACAACAGAATAATGATGCAAATCAAATTACTTGAACAATAACTTGATGAGATCCCTTCTAGCCATGCCAAGAATTTCAGAAAACATGTCACAACTATGTAATCTACAGGTTTAAAAAACAAATCTGAGCGTAGGGGTCTCATACTCATATGTGAATAACTAAGAAGCATTGATGCCTCAACACATTAAATACAATTTTATCCATTAGGGCATGGATGCATTTTTCATTCATTTGAAAGTAAAAACTTGATGAGAGCCATACATAGCCACTGTCATAGTACATGCGCATAACCAACATAGTAGCAACAGAAATATCAAGGATACCTTAGCCATAGAATCCACATATAAACCAGTATAATACTCATGAATTAACAAAGAGAAAAAATCTCATATTAATCATGCAAAGGCCAACAAGGTTCAGGGTTCCACAAACCACCCTACCGTAAACATCATTGAGCCAAATCTCTCTTCAACCAACCACCCTACCATAAACATCATTGAGCCAAATCTCTCTTCAGCCAACCACCCCCATGCCATATTTCAAGCATGAATGTGTGATCTCATAAACCACATCAATCAAAACCATTCAAGGCTCCCAGAAGCCAAACCACCTCAACCCATCAAACAGTGATTCCACCTGATGGTAAGACATCATGAAACCATCATCAGATTGGTCTCTACCCAAGCCTTTCAGGGCTCCATAGTGTTTGTTCCAACCAAGGCTCCATGACCAGTAATTCAACACACAAATGATACAGGGCTCTAGAGCATTTGTCCAACCAAGGCTGTAGGACTAGTAACTCAACCCACCAAGGGCTCCAGAGCATTTGTCCAACCAATACTCCAGGACTAGAAACTTAACCCATAGCTGATACAGGGCTCAAGAGAATTTGTCCAACCAAGGCTCCAGGAACTAGTAACTCAACCCAAGCTAAAGGAAACATAAGGACCAACTAGAAAAAAAAAGAAATGAGCCCACAACACCATGGCTATCTAATAAATTGCAAGGATAGGAAAATCCACTGTCAATCCAGGAAATCCTCCATGCCAATGACAAATCATGACCAATAAACCACATGCATGCCAAAACTATTGAGGAAAACATACATGCAACTCAGTACTTGCGATAAAAACTCATTGTAGTTGTTGATTTCGATGTCCTCTTGCTCCTTCCTACTACTCCTTTACCTTCTCGATCCAAAACTCAAAGTATGCCACACTCCTCCAAGATTTCTCCAAGAAAACTCGAAGTGTCCAAGAGTATGAGAGAGAGAATAGAGAGAGAGCTCCAAAACTAAACTGACAAAAGTCTGTGAGCTGATCCTTAGAAGCCTTTTTATTAATGAGGCCTCTCTTTTTTTCATTTTCCATTATTTTCCTTTATTTTCCTCCTCACATGCAACTTGTGACCTTTCACCTCCCTTTTCTCCTAATTTCAATTATTTTCATAAATAAATGTGCCAAAATGCCATTTTTCCTTTCCAAATCCTTTATCATTGCCTTTGCCAATTTCCTTAGCCATTAATCAATCACTAGTGATCCCCATCACTGTGATTTTTCCTAACATTCAGCTTAGAATAAGTGTCCCATCATCTATGGTTATTATTTTTCCTTTATTAAATTTTATTACATGGAATTCTCACCGGGGTTGTTACATACATACATGCCAATTTCAATGTGGATAAAAATTCCTTGTTAAGTGGTCCCATGAAGGATCATATTTCTTACATCAATATCTCAATCCATATATATCCACCATTTATCACATGGTTAGGCCTTGCACCAATTTTCATATTTTTAGTTATGACCATCATTATTATACTATTCATTTTCTAATTAACAACTAATGAAGCAAGCCTCTCAAACATTTATTCGACACATTTATATATTTTTCTAACTATCATTCTATTCAAATGCCATTTATATTATATTGCACATTAGGAAACCTTCTTGGACACTTCATTAATTTGAAACCCTTACATGTGCCCTAACAACTCATGGTATACACACTTTCCAAGTGTCATGCAAGTTAGGCATCCTACTGAGAAATGGATTATATATATATATAAAGACACACAACTCCATTGGTAGATTCAACTAAAATTCCCTTTTCCTAACTAAAGGAAATTATAAAGTTCTCACCCTAGTTGTAAATTTTACTCCAAAATTTCTCTATGGTAAAAATTCCCAAGCCCTCTCTAATGGATAAGAGTTCACTTACCCTAAGGAAGGTGTAAGCTTAATATATTTATGAATACACGAACTGTTTTGGAAGTTACCATAGTAGAAACATTGAAATCCATATCTAGGCATAATTTCCACCTTCAAGTGAAAGGTAAATACTAGCCTATCATATATATAAGAAAGAAAAAAATGTCCATTAATCTATGGTACAATAAAATATAGGATCCATGTAGGATTTAAAGGACAAGCATAAATTTAGTTATGACAAAATAATACACTAAAAATTGTAAGACAAAAAGAGAGATGAGAGAATGAAATATTACTCAAATAGACTAAAATACCAAAAGACCAATTCAAATTAACTTGTATTAAATTTCTTGAATTGATTAAAACTAGTTAACACTGCCAAAAATAGGACTAATGTGCACTAATTTTGGTTCCTTATGCATGCGCACCAATAAAAAATCATATTACCCTTAGTTGTAATGAAGTACGACAAAAATGGAGTTGTTGGATCTAAAATAGAGTTAGAGTTCACTAGGGATAGGGTAAGCCAAAAGTAAGTGATGGCTCAAGAAATTACTCACACTTATCATTCCTAATGCTAGAAATACAAAAAACCTGCAAATTAGGACTAAAATTCAAAGGACAAGGTTTCCTAGGATCAAGGGATATATCTACAAGATTATGGATTAGGTTTGTCTTGAAAAATAAGAAGGAAGTGCATAATTGTGGATAACGTTTCTATAAATACGGAAGTGCGCATTAATCAATAAGAAACGACCATGTCACTAACCTATTAATGCTCGATCACTACCACATGTCATCCTACATGGCACCCCCTACTAAAAATAAGCATACTATAAATAGTGATTAATAAAATCAATGGGAACTTCTAAAGGGTAGGAAATTTAGGGTACATGATGTGAATTGTACAATAATACCCCACTAAGTCAAACCTTATATGTGTATAATAAATGAGTCCTGAAAACATCCATCCATGTTAGAAACTGAAGTACAAAACAACTATATTGTTAAAAAAATACAGGAGAGAAAAAAAATATTTACCAAGGGGATTGTTACCAGCAACAAAAAAAACATATATGTAGACACTAGTTACCCTAGAAAGACCTCAACTTTAGGAGAAAACCTAACTAATAGAATTCCATTAAATCCTTGGCTGAAACCTGGAAAAGCCATCCAAGTGAGCCTTCACCACTAACTTCTCAATCCCACATACGTTAGATTCTTCACCTAGCCTTTTAACATCTTCATTCCATAAATTCCATGAGCACAAAACCATGGGTACTCAAAACTATGTTTGAAAAATGACTACCATTTGACCCAGTAATAATTAACTCCAATATACACTAATTTATTTTTTTTCTTAATAAGGACACATTATATGTTGTTTATCAATTCAATTCTTAGAATCTATTCTTTTAAATTCATTATTTAATTAATTCCCAAATAACATTGATAATTGTTCTTATTTTTTTATCTTGACAAATAACAATTACCAGATGCATCTAATTTAGTTTTCTAATGGATTTACTCCATTATATAAAAATTATTAAATCTAGTTTTTGATCAATATTGGTACATTGCATGTTTTTTTCCTTAATATAGGGGTACTTATTATAAATATTATTGGGATACATTCTTTTGTTCAATTTCCACAATGATATGTATTGATACATGGATATACTCCCATTAGGAATTAAGAATGAGGTTCATCTAGCATTATTCCAAGTATTACTTAACATAATACATGTTCACATTATTTTCAAAAGTTTGTTTACCTTTTCTTGCATGATACAATAGTTTACAAACATTTTCATGAGTCAACCATATATATTAATAATCAAAATCATATTTAGCATAAATATGCATCTAGCAACCTTTATAAACCTTTCTTAGACATTATATCTAATTAAGTTCATTTGAGTTTACTGTGTATTGTGTTTTAAATGTTATTCTCAAGAGGTATATGGTATTTGGTATATATTTCTAGAGTTAACTAGATCCTTCATGAAACGTTAACATGGTTCAATCTATTCCACATGTTGGTCAATTTTTGTGCCACGGTGACAAATGTAAACCCTAATATTTAGGGCGATGATCTAATTATACTTGATTAACGGTTCAGAAAACTTAGGGTTATTGTGAAACACAATGACTACCTTTGATTGTCATTGTTGTTAAGTCATTCTCCCATTTTCACTTTGCGTCAACTAAGCTCTATAATTTCGATAGCTCAACTTTTCCTTAAGAGGCAACCACATGGTTTTATGTTATTTGGTGCATATTTTTGTGATTAAAGGTTCTCGCCTTCAATTGTTTTTAGTTCTTGGCTTATGCTCCTAGAATGTGTTCCCTTACAACAATTCAAGGTTTTCACTTGCAGGGTGAGTTCTCTTTATCTTTACATATTTATGTGCTAGAATTACACTTTTACTTTTTACTTGAATATATCTTTTGCATAGGAAACCATTGTATGACCCTGTATCTAATGTTCTTATGTCATTTGGGTCGATAGGAAATTTGACTAGTTTGTAGTTAATTTCTAGTTATTGGTTTGATTGGTTCCTCCATCGTTTGACTTTTGAACATGCATGGACAAAATAAAATATCTTGGCGACTTCAATATATTGAAATTTTGGTAATTAAAAATACCCTAAGGTATTTTTCTTAAAGGAAGTTATGTATATTAAGCTCCACAAATTTCAAACTACAACATTTGATTCCTCTTATACAATTCATATTAGTATATTAATAGTTAGCTCATCAATCTTAAAAGGATTTTTAAGTTTAGTTTGAGGTACTAGATTATATATAAAGATTTCAATTCTTTTATTTTATTTTTCTTTTTCTGTGATTCTAGGTTTTCATTCCTTCACAACTAGGTTTCATTAATAGAAACCCTTATCCTATATGGGTTGTGAGTGAGATATAAAAGGGTTTATCAGTAGAAACCAGACATGGGTAGTTGTTACAAGTTCTTAATTCTCACAAATATTTTACTTGGATACCAAATTATCTAGTTGAGGATGTGCTTTCTTATTTTACTTCATTCTATTTCTTTAAGAGTTTTTGTGTTGTGAACAAAGGTTAAATTTCCTCTATGTTCATCACTATTTTTATGTCTATAGTGACTTTATAGCCACATTCTATATAATGTTTTCCACGGGTGTTTAAATTTGAATTCTTTGTATAAATATTCTCCTTTTCTAGTTGGTTTATTACTTTTTCCTTTTGAATTAAGAGTTTGTCATACCTATACTAACATATTTGTTCCTTTGTAGTTGTTATCTAAGAATGTAGAGTCTAAGCCCTTCTCAAGGCAGCAATGAGGCAACCCACTAATACTTCCTCTTTTATACCATATTTATAATTCGTTCTTACCCTTGTTATGATCAAATATTAATTCCCTTATTATATTTTCCTTTTGTATCTATAGGTAATCTTTCAATATACATATTGGAATTTTTCCTTCAATGTTTCCAGTCTTGGGTTACCTGCATAGCTCATAGGACATTTAGTTACCTTTCCTGGGTTGAATGCTTTTGTACTCATGGATTCTTACCTTCTTGCACCTGGTTCTTGTGTTCATTGCTCCACTACCAAACCTCTATTAATTTTTCTTATACAAATTTTAAGTCTACTTACTAGCTTAATCTCCCATTTTGGAAGAGCGTAAAATTCAGGCCTCTGCACCTATATATGTACTCTTAATTATAAAATTCTTCTTGAGGTATTTCCAACTAACTGTAATAGGGTCCATTATTTTGACCCAAAATGCTACATATCAGTTTTCCATTTAATGACATTATCATCAAATTATGTATACAATTTTAATTGAAAGGAAAATCTCTTTATGTACTTATATATATAAAAAAATCGTTATTATTGGGTTACGATGAATTTGATTAATTTTAAGTTATTAATTTTTATTTCGATAAATTCAATACCTCTCTATATTTATTTGGAACTTGTAGTTTTATCATTATCTCGAAGTTTAGATATTCAGCCTTGTAGTGATTATCTCTGTTAAATAATGATTTTTGTTTCCAGTTATAATGTTGTTTTGAATAAAATGTTTTTGTCCATCTTAAATTATTTTTTTCATACAATATAATTATTAGTTATAGTTAACTATATTTATATAAGTATTTACATGTGTCATAATAGTTAGTCTCTTCTCATAAAGATTAACTTTACAGTACTTCTCTTTCAAATAAGAATGACGTTCAAGTCTAGATCATGAACATATATATATATATATATATATATATATATATATATATATATATATATATATATATATATATATATCGTTATATTAAGATTCTTTCATTATAAAAAGCAAGAACTTAGTCTATATTTGAAATCTTTAATTTCCTATTTAGACCTTTCTGACTCAAATTTTCCATCGTGAACTACAACTAATTGAATATATTTTTTTCTTTGAAGCTTATAAAATAAAAATATCATAAAAACTTTTGTACAATTTTAATACCATTATCAACATCACTTAGTAATGGAATTTTGCAAACATTATCAATACACATCAACTTTACTAATTCCTTCTTCTCGAATTTCACCTAATATATTAAGAATCAATTAAGAAAATATATTGTTTTGAGATATTCTTGTCACCTTAATTTCATTACTAAAAAGAAACTATTCAGAAATGTAAACAAAACACAACAACATATTTCCCTTTTTTGAGAAGTCTAGGGTAAAGAACACTGACTTGAAATGGTGTTCCAGAAAATTAATATCAGTGGACTCAACTCCTCCCAGCCTTGATATTTCTTCCACGATGTACCCCCCCGAGCACAGGCTTGTAATTTGTTTATTGTTTTGTCCATTTCACTTGCTTCTCACCAACTCTCTCTAGATAGAGTGAGTTATGTTTAGCAAGAAGACAAAGAGTAATCATTCATTACCCATATACCACTCATTTGGTAGTTGGTAACTACCTCCAACTCACCAACAGGTGGCAGGTGGTTATTAGCTTGTAAATGAGCTTCACTTCCCACTCCCAAAGACAACATCCTATCTTTTAGGAAAGTAATAAAGTGGCTAATTCTATAATTCACAATTAATCTAATCATTCAGATTATATGCCATGACTTATTATTGGGTAAATTGTATACATCATAAATTTGTAGTCTCATCTATTTCAACCAAGTTTACTCCAACATTAATTTTTGAGAACTCTATTATTTTCAACATGTTAAATATAAATTTTACAATCATTCATTATCAATAACAAAATACTGATAAGTAATTTCTTCATTTTTCTTTCAAAATTAAACATCCAAAAAGAAAAAAAGAAAAATATACAATTTATCTACACATAAAATTCAAGTCAGAGGATATCACATCCTCTTGTTGTAGCTGCTACAACCCCCCCCTTCCAAATTTATTCCTACTCTTTGATTTTGGACCCTCCCTCCAGTCATATTAATTGTTGTTTTAACTATTAAGGCCACCCTTGGCATTATTTTTCTAAGTGTCAGTTTTTCTTCTGGAAATCCTAAGTGTCACAATCTTTCACTCCTTCATGCCTACCTTATTATATCATAACTATGATTTCGCTTAAATAGATACTAGGCATTTCATGATGATAGATAGTTCTTGTCGATAGTAGTTGTCCAACTTCTAAAAGATAGACAACACACATTTTCTAAAGACAATCTTACACATGCCTTGATGACATTAATTACATGACTTGATCTGAGGGATTGCATAGTTTCTTGTGGAAGTAATATGGACAAATCCTTGTTGAAGTGAAATATGTAACGCCTTGTGATAGGAATTTTGATAAAAAGTTGTGGAAGAAAACAACACAATCCCCTGTGTCAGTGGACTGTGAATTTCACTATGACAACCAGTTTTGCAGTCTCTTGTACCAATGCACTATGTAGTTTTTGGAGACATACAATTGTGCACCCCTTGAAATTAGGAAGTGTGCACTTCATAATGATATCCCATGGGCACTTCTATATGGTAGTCCGATGCATTTTTCAAGATTTTATCTTTACATGTGTCAATTAACTAAATTTAGCTCCTTGATTTTAGGCATGCATGCTCAAAACCCTAACCCTAACTTCACGAATGCTCATTTATATACAAATAAATCTTAGATCTCATTCTCACACTCATCTTTTAATATCTACCTACTCTCGTAAGCATAAGGAGCTTTTGATTTCATTTGCACCACTTTTTCGGGTAAGTTTCTTAATTGTCACTTGTTGCTACTTTTGCTTTTGCATTTGTCATTTTTTCTTTGGTAATTGTCATTTTTTGTTTCTTTTCACATAAAAGGTTTTTCTTTATCTATTATTAACTTATGCATGTGTTGTTTCAGTATTTTATGCTTCTTTTCTAGTGTCACTTCACATTCCATATATTTTTGTATGGCAACAATCATTATTATTGGGTATATTAATGCATGCTTGTATTCTAACTTTCATTATCTTTCATGACCAATGTGAATTCTTGTTTCGATGAATGTAAAGTTGATATATATATCTCCTCCCTTCAGTCAATAAATCTCAATACTTGTCTTCTGCTAAAGAAAATTGTACAGTTCCAAGAGCCTCCTTCCCTCTCCAACTATGCATTGTGTAATTCTAGTCAGCCAATAAACCCATCTTTCCCATTCTGACTACAAACTATGTAATCCTCAGCCCTAGCTATGCACTACACATTCCCAACCTATAGTGATGTCCCTCCTTGTCCACTATCACTGCAAACTACATAGTAGGGATGCCTCTCTATATCAGCTATTTGCATTGCGCAGTCCTAAATAACAATATTTCTATCTTTCTCACATAGCCTATCCAATCCCCTCTCAGTTAGTACACAATGCACATTTACAATGACAGTGAGTTACTTTGGATCCCTTGTGCTCAATCATTGCACAATTTCCCTCTCAATTTTTGTCTTCTTCTTGTGAATGATTGATATATTAGCTGATATTTTGGGGAACTAACTTGTTTCTTCCATTAGTTCATTTGTTTTGTCAAGCACTCGAGATCTATAACACATCATTATTTCATCATCCACTAGCACCATGTCTCCAACTATAAGTAAGGGACCATCAAAGGAGGTCACAAATAATAGTACTAAGGTTGTTATGGATAGTACTTTGAATGGAGTGCCCATACTTTCATACACTCAACGCTTTATAGGTAAATCTTCTACTATTACATGGCTGAAAAACAAAGATTTCTTCAATACAAAGGAGTTCTTGGAGGATCTATAAGGTAGGGAAGTTTGTGAGAATGCCAAAAAATCTATGTTCCATAAAGTTTTGTACAGATATCCTATGTTATAATGTGTCGATTCCATCAAATTGATACTACGAGGTATAGACACCAAGAACATGGTTCTTAATGGTGTTAGTGTGGAACAACTTACCTCTTACCAGACACATGACTTACACTTGTACTACAAGTTACCTAAGCCTAAAAAACATTTGAATTCTCAGTTTTATGTGCCTTGGAGTTATTCAACACTAGAGAAGTGGTTAAGTCATGGTGGTAGGAACCAACTAAGTTTCACGAGAAGCTAGATGGTATCTATAGGATTAAGTTTCTCAGTAAGGATTATCAGTGCCTCATGACTATGTGTTGCAGGAAATATGGGATATACTAAATTTTGTGATAAGGGTTGGATCTTCATGCTTTATCCACTTGTCACAGAAGGAAAAATATTCAATTGGGAAAATTTGATGGCACACCAGCTAAAGGATAATGTGATCAAGGTGAAAGAACCACCACAGCGTAAGAAACCCTAATTTTATGTGTCCTACTTACTAGATGTTATTTGTGCCAACCATGGGTTCCCAGGTCTACGTTAGAAGTCAACTCCAAGATAACTCCATATCAATGTCCATTATAGGTTATTTTTAGAATATTACTACATAGTACTTCATGAAAATATTGTTGAGCACTTCTTCATTGCATTATATTAGATTATATTTGAAGTAGAGGCCCCTTGCATGTCTGATGAGGTTAGAAAAGTAGTTGCAAATATAGCATATTGGTTTTCTTCACCTCAAGGAACATACGTTTGAGTGTTCGGTTCTCAAATACCTCTACATCTCATGTGAAGGTATGCGACCAACATAGTGCTAACGTAGGAGGTTGGATACCAACTTAGCATAGGTCTATATCAGTTGTTGTAGAAGAAGAAGAAGGCATGTTGGACTTGCTTTCCTGCTCAAGTGGGATATTATGAGCTCAAGAGCTTGAAGGATACACAAATAGAAGCTAAGGAATTCTTTTACTTAAGTTTGGTGAGATGGGTTTTCACATATATGCTCCTGGCGGTGTGTGTAAACAAAATATGGTAAGTTGCATTTTTCCTCACCATATAAGTCTGTTCAATACGAAGAAGAAGAAAAGATAAAGAATTGGTACAACAATTCTCGAGCACATGCACCAGGTGATGGGGTGTGCCCTTCCAATATGGCTCAAATGTAAGATGTTCTCCACAAATGTAATCAATAGGAAGTTCCCACTCTAATCATCATTGCCAAGCCTAAGAAGAAATTTGTGCACGATCATGAGGCAGAGAGGAGCTAAAAGTTTAGAGCAAATTCTATTACCACTAAATGGCCCATTGCAGCAGAAAAGAGGAGAAAGGAGTTTGAGGAATCAAGGAAGAAGTAGAAAGAAGAATAAATAAAACAAGAGGAGGAGGAGAAACAAGAATAGGAATGAAAGAATAAAGAAGGAAAGAGAATACATGCAGAAAAGAGAAGAATAGATAAGAAAAAAGGAAGAAGAGGAAACTCAAAAGAAACAATAGGGGGAAATATGCTACAAGCAGTTGGAAGAGGAAGAATAAAAAAAACAGTTAGAAGAATAAGAGGAACAACAAAAGTAGTTATAAGAAGAAGCAAGATGAAGAGATTACAAGAGAGATAGAGGAAGTGATGCAAGCCTAGGAAACAAAGATTGAACATGAGGAGTAAGAACAAGAGGCGGAAATTATTCCTATTATAGAACAAACCAGCTATCGACCTCTACATCTTATTACTGGTGGCCACATCCCATTTAATAAGATGTGAATATCTCCTCCACAAGATGACTTTGTCATGGATATTTCCAATCTTACCTTCAATTAGTTGAAGAGAAGAACACTCTAGGAGAGGAGAAGGTACTTTCTGAATGACCTTTCTCATCCTGTTTCTATCCACATAGAGAGGGTAATTATGCCAAATACTAGGGATAATTTGAGAACAATTGTAGTAGAAAATGAATCCTTTGTAGAAGCCACAAAAATAAACATTAATATATGGATGAAAGAAAACAAGCACTTAACAAAGGAGCTGGCTTCCGCAATGCAACAAATCAGTCATCTCCTCACTGTGAATCAAAGGTTTTCTCCTGCTAGAGGAGCTACAAGGAACAATATTTGAGGGAATTTAGTCATAGGGAGATGCAATGTGACAAATATATGACAAAATGATCACCCTCCATAAGGAATTAGTTCCATTGCATGCATTACAACAATGATCACGACAGAATGTAAAAAATTTAAAGATAGTTTATGAAACCATTGATGTGATCAAATAGTGGTGCACTAAGTATAGAAATTCACCATTAGAGTTGGTTAGGAAGACAAGGAAATATGTTGAGTTGGAAAGAGTCAAGGTCAAGATGCTTATACAGGGTAATAAATAGCTCAATACTTATGTAGCCAACACCATTGCTGGCTAATCATGATAGTATCATGGGTCAAAATCATTGGTAAGAGCGCACGAGGTACCTTTTCATTGGAGGGTTTGTGGAAACAAAGGGGAGAAATGTTGTCAGGAAAGAGATAGAAGAATTCTTGAGCAACATTAGATAGGTAACCATCAATGAGGACTTAGAAGTCAAAAAGGCTAATGTTATATAATTTGTAGCTAGACTTGTCAAGTTGAATATGAATCTATTCTTACTGTGGAACAACATTCATACTGGTTAAAAAACCATTTATTTAGATGAAATGGAGGGAAGTGTTAGATATAATCTAGATCTTCCACCAAAGGTTGAAAACATAGCAGCGTAATACAAGGATTGGTACTAATATTTCACATCAAAACTACATGTAGATGTTTTAAATCTATAGTTTCATCAAGCTCAAGCATGATGTATTAGTTTTTCCTTATTAGGCTCTAGTTTGATTTTTGCCTTATTAAATTTTGTATTTTGAGAATAATAATAAATGTAAATGCAAGTGGAAGTCCAAGAGTCACATAGGAAACATGAAGAGGTATTAGGTATAATAAGGACAAAAGAAGCTCAATAGTCATTTTGTGGTCTAAAATGTGGATGCAAATTAGAGTTTAATTTAGTGTCAACCTGGGAAGGTAAACTTAGAAGTGCTTATCTAAAATATATAGATCTAGAAAGATTCCTAATTTGTCCAAGATCTTAAAGTCCCCTTATAGGAACATATTCATTAAGATCTCTTTCAATAATTAATCAAGCCTAGATCTAACAATTGTTTGAGATCTATGATTCTCTTACAAGAACATATTCTACAAGATCTCTTCCAAAATTAGATCATCTAATTAGAACTTAAAAGCGGAAATGAAGTAAACCTATATCTAATCATTGTATGAGATCTTATGGTTCTTTTACAAAAACACTTTCAAATAAGATCCTTCCAATATTAGAACATTTAATAAAACTTGAAAGCTGAAATCAAACAAAAGCGTAAAGTAAATTATAAACAAATAAGCATGCAAGTGAGGCCATGGGGGGCCTCCATAACTCCACAAGCACACCACTTCAATGGAGACTCAGATGTAGAAGCAAAATTGAAGTATGATCCTTTACTCCAAAATTCTAAGATTACAAAAACTTCCAGATTACAAATGGAGGAGATTGTACTCCTATTTATACAATGGGATGAGTAACAAACTCATAATGATCATCCACTAATCTACTTTCCCATTATTACAAAATATGATCCCACAAATATCTCAAGCATTTTTAACTACTTTCCCATTATTACAAAATATGATCCCTTTGAATCCTCCATAAATCTCTCACATATCTTGGATAAGATATGCCAACCAAATCATCCATGATCTTCTCCTTAGGAATTGGATAAGATATGCCAACCAAATCCTCCATGATCTTCTCCTTAGGAATTGGATAAGATATGCCAAACCAAATCCTCCATGATTTTCTCCTTAGGAATTGGATAAGATATGCCAATCCAAATCCTCCATGATTTTCTCCTTAGGAATAGGCTTGCATAATTATCTCCTTAATATGGTGGAGGAGATATTAATTCGTCACATATTTCCTACACATCACAAAACTCACATATTCTTGAGATATACATAAAAATATGTATATTTTCTAATATTTAATCATAAATTCACTTGTAATACAAAAATGAATAAAATGGAAAATAAGAAGGTGAAACCCAAATGTATTTATGAAAATGATATGATAAAAGGTTAATGGGATGATGAAATGTAAGGAATAGTGAAGAAAAAGGTGGATGAAAATATGACATTTCTGAGTCCCAACAGTCATGAGGGAGCTCAAAGGTCACAAGAGGAGGTGAAATGTCACCTCATTTATTATAAATGAACTTTCATAATTCAAGAAAAGGGCTTGGAACTTAGGATTGGGAGCCTTGGTTTCTCTAGCTTAGCATAAGATTGAATATCATTTGTTGGAGAAGAAAGTGGTAGCTTCATGTTCCACTATTGGGACTAATGTTATATCATTGTATTGTGTACTTGAAAATTTCACTTAATCATCAAAAGTTATCAGAGCTAGCAAAATTTCATCCATGTATCGTGGATATTTTAAGGCTATTCTTTAATGTTTACTGTATATGTTTTTTCATACATTCTAAGGTAAATAAAATATTTTGTTAGATTTAGTACATATCTTATTGAATGTGTGTTGTATTTACTTTCATGATCATTATTATCATGTGAACTATTTTGCAAGCTAACTAATGTTTTTTTCATGTGTGTGTGTCTCTTTTAGGATAGTACTACTAGTTTTCCTCTAAAGTCTCACTCCATTTTCTCCTTCCGTGGAAAGAACTCTTATGCATTACAATTGATATTCCACAAAAATTACTCACTTGTTATCCTCAAGGTTATGTGTATACCTTCTTATGTTATTTATTGCAGCCAAGGCACATCTTTAAAATCGCAACTGTGGTGGATGGGTCAATTTCCCAGATGGGGATCCAACTCCAAATGGTGTGAGGTATAATTGGGAATTCATAATTGGGAGACCCCCTCCCTATTGTCGACATCCATTACCCTCAACACTTGCCTTCTTAAATTGGACACCATCCAAGTGTCTGATCTTTATTTTTGAAATCCATTCCATCTTATAGAATAGGGGTGGATATGCTTCTTTAAAAGCACCCTCCAACTAATAAGTCACCTCTTTTGGATCAAAATGTTTCCATTTAAATTTTACTTGAGTTATGTCTCTATTATGGAACATGCCTACCCTCCAATCTAGAATATGTAGTGATTGTACCAGGAACTCCTCACCAGTTCCACCTGTATAACATTCCATCCAATTATATGAGTTAGGTCATGTAAATTATTCTTTAACAAAGATACATGAAATGTGTTGTGAACTTTTTTGTTTGTTGTAAGGGAAAGCTGATAAGAAATTGGTACAATTCTAGCTAAAACTTCAAAAGGCCCACAATACTTAGGTGATAACTTGGCACAATTTCCAAGTCTAAGTGTGATTTTCTTTGGTTTAAATTTTAATTATACACGATCTTTCACATCAAAATCCTTCTAAATATTTTCAAATATACATAGCTCCTCTATCAATCTTGGGATATTTTTAATTTTTACTTTACTTGCTTAAACACTTCTTCCATTTCTTTTAACATATGTGGTCCCAATACTAATTGACTTCAGGATGGTCCCAAATTAGAGGCACTCTCTATCTTCTTCAATAAAGTACCTCAAGAGGGTTCATTTTCAAAGAAGTTTGATATCCATTATTATAGGAAAATTCAACAAAGTGGAGATAATCTTCCCAATTAGTTAGTATGTCGATAACATACATTCTTAACATATCTTCTAATATATGATTGGTTCTTTTTTTTTGACCATCAGTTTAAGGATGATATGTCATGATAAAGTTTAATTTTGTCCCCATACCTTCAAATGACTTGTTACAAAATTTTGAAGTGAATTTTGCATCACGGTTTGAAATCATGGTTTTGGACATACTGTGGAGTCTAAATATCTCCTTCATGAATATTTATGCTATATTAATAGCCTTAAAGGTAGATTTAATAGGAATTAAGTGTGCAACCTTATCGAGTTTATCTACCATTACCATTACCATGATAGAGTAATTTTGCCTTCTAATCCTTGGTAATCCAGTAATAAAATCCATGGATATGGATTTTCATTTCCATTCTAGAATGGGAAAGGGTTACAACAATATTTTTGGGTGTTAATGGGAAGCCTTCATGTGTTGGTGCTTTAAGCACTTAGCCAGATATTATGTTTTCTCTATTTTCATGTTAGGCCAATAAAAATTCTTCCTTAACACAATTATCATTTTTTGATACCCAGGACGACCAATTGTTGGTTTCTTATTCAATTCATGTAAAATAAAAATTTTCAATTTTGAATCATTAGGCAAGTAAATTTTGTCTTTGAACAACAACAAATATTGATATTTTTCTAAAAAACCAATTTCTTCTTTGACTAACATTTCAACTTTCTACATTTCTCTTTTAATCTGCATGTATTCCTCATTAAAATATGTTATTTTTCTTTTATATTTTCTATTAAATCCATTTGCCAACACGTTTATGAAATTGTGTAGTTTTGATTTAATTTTCTCCTCAAAGCATTAGCAATAGTGTTTTCTTTTCCTTTAATGTGTACGATTTCAAAATCGTATTCACTAAGTAATGTCATCAATCTAGCTTGCCTAACATTCATATTGTGCCTATCAAAAATTTATTTGAGGTGAAAATTATTTCTCTTTAACTAAAAAATTCCCCTACAAGATAGTGCCTCCACAATTTTAGAGCCTATATGATAGATGCTAATTCTAGTCCATGTGTGGCATAATTCTTTTCATGTTCCTTAAGTTTCCTAGACTCATATTTGATTGTGTGGCCTGATTACATTAAAAAACCTCCCAATACTTATTTACAACCATTTATACATAAAACAAAATATATATTGGGATCGGCAAGTTTTAGGATTAGAGTAGTGGTAAATAGCTACTTTAGTTTTTTAAAACTGTCTTGACAATTTGGACTCGATTCAAATTTTGTCCCCTTCTTTTGCAAAGAAGTAATAAGATATGAAAACTTAGAGAAACCTTCTATGATCCTTTTATAATAAGCTATAATTCCCATAAATTGCGTAACAATAGTTACATCTTCAAGTACTGACTGCTTAGTAATAGCTCTAATATTTTCTAGATCCACAACAATCCCCCTTAGACACCACATGTCCCAAATATTGGATCTTCTCCTGGTAAAATGAGCATTTGTTAAACTTAGCATATAACTCATTCTCTGTAAGTCTTTGAAGAACAATCGGCAAGTTTTGATCATGCTCTTATTTACATCTTTAGTAAACCATAATATCATTTATGAATATAATGAAAAATTGTTCAAGAAAAGGACTCAAACTATTCCTCAAGCACATGAAGGTTTTTGGTGCATCAGTGAGTCCAAATGTAAACACCACAAACTCATAGTGTCCATATCTTGTCCTGATTATTTTTTATGTATATCTTCATCCTTGATCCTAATATGATGATATCTAGACCTTAGATCAATTTCTGAAAAGATGGAAACTCCTTGGACTTGGTCAAACAAGTCATCAATCCCTGGTAAAGGATAAAAAAATTTAATGATCATTTTTTTGAGATTTTTATAGTCAATATAAATCATAAGAGTCTCATATTTCTTCTTAACAAATAAAACTGATGCACCCCAAGAAGATACAATAGGCCTTATGTACTTCTTATCTCACAGTGCTTGCAACTGAATTTTCAACTCCATTAGCTTAGGAATACTCATTCTATATGGATCTTTGGCTACCAGAACTACTCTAGGAGTGAGATCAATAGTGAAGTTTTTATCTCTCCTTGGAGGAAGTTTTGGTATCTCTTTAGGAATTATATTTCTCCTGACTAGGATAGTATTCTAAAGACAACTTTTGTTTTCTATTAGATAAGTCTTCAACTTGAACAACAAACATTTGCAAGCCTTTAGAAACACATTTCTTTAATTGTAAGCTATAAATCTACCTCACAAAAATAGCTCTAGGCACTCCTATAACCAATCCATCCCAATGAGAACGACATATGGCCCCAAAGGTAAAATATTTAAAAGTAAATGAGTGTTAATTACATTCAAGTTTAATAAACAATTTTTAGTTTTTTTTTGTAAATTTCATTTTTTCTCCTCTCGCTAGTTGTACTAACTAGGGTCCACTATATTATTCCTTTTTAAGTTCACACTTTTCAATTGTAGTAGGGGAAATGTTACTTAAATTATATCCAGGGTCTATTTTGCTAAAAAAATTATCTTGGACTTCCACCTTAGTGGACTGGTGGTTTGCTTGTCTTCTATCCATGTTGCACTAATCCTCATAATGTTGTAGGAAATATCATAAAGTGTGGAGCCCTCTTGTAGGTTATTTAATATTTATATTTTATTTAACGGTTTTTTTGGACAATCTCTCAATATTTTTTTGTCATTGCAACCCTATAATTTGATTGGTGGTCTATTTGTTTCTCCAAAGTTCATATTTCTTGCTCTATCCCCTTTTCCACCTTTTTGTTCTAAATTTCTCTGTTGGTTCAAAATGCTCCTATAATTCCCTCTTTGATTACTTTTAATTTTTTTTGAAAAGGTATGTTTCTTAAAGGCCTTTTTTCTTAGGACTAAAATTCTCATGTTTCTTGGCCATGCAACCCTTAGAATTGTCACCTATCTTTTCGTTCTGATTAAAACGAAATTTAACCTTCCTTATAGTCTCATTCATGGCCTTTGGATTGTCAAATTAAACCCTCTCCCTATATGAAAAAGGAAAAAAACTAATTAACCTTTGTATTTTGGCTTTTTCCTCCTTTAAGTATGCTATATATCTCAGCAAACTCATAAAGTTATTTACAAATTCATCCATGGTGGATTTTCCGAATCTTAACTCATGGAATTCTCTCCTTCTCATCAAAATACCTTTCATTTAGATATTTATTTTTAAATTATTTTTTAAAGAGTTTCCATGTTATATTTTTACTTTTGATTGTTTTTGTCTTTGTTTTCCTCCCACCCTAAGGCCACTTTACCATTTAATTGTTATGTTGTCAATCTTTCCTTCAAATTGCTTGGATAATTGTAGACCTCAAAATACTTTAACATATTAAGAAGACATGCCTCTACTAGTCCTTATTCTCCATCAAAATTTGGACGCCTAATCTTTTTGAATTCTCCTTGTAACTAAGATGAAATCATCTTCTTCTTGGACATAGAAGTACTACTTTTAGATTTATGTTCTTCTCCTTCATCAAACTCGTGGGTATTACTTTTACTAGAAGTTATGTAATCAATTATATCAGTTGATTCACTCCTAGTTATGTTCTTATGAATTTCTCCAACTTTCCTATTGGCCCCATCTTGTTTAATTTTCCTCAATAAATAGCCATTAATATCCTCTTGTTCTTCCTTAGCTTTAGATATTGTTTCTTCATTGTCCTTTATATTATATAGATCTTCCTTCAAGCTATGTGTTACTTCCAATATGTTAGATTATTTATTTTTTGTACTACCAGTTGCTCCACCCATCATTCTAATTTCAGTATGAGATTCTTCACCACATCTAGGTGACCCTATGGAAGGTTTTCCGTTACATTCTTTATCCACACATCAAACATTTTCTAATATTCCTTTGGTTATCAGATCATGACATAAAAAAATAATTGTTTCAATTTAGGGCCATCATTCTAATTTCAGTATGAGATTCTTCACCACATCTAGGTGACCCTATGGAAGGTTTTTCATTACATTCTTTATCCATACATCAAACATTTTCTAGTATTCCTTTTGTTATCTGATCATAACATAAAAGAAATAATTGTTTCAATTTAGGACTCATAAAGTACCTGATGCTATAACCTACATACATTAAATTCTTTTGTTTAATTAATTCGCAATAACATTAATAATTATTCTTATCTTTTATCTTCCCCAATAACAATTACGATATATATATATATATATATATATATATATATATATATATATATAACCCCTTTTCAAAATATTCTTATCTTTTATCTTCCCCAATAACAATTACGATATATATATATATATATATATATATATATATATATATATATATAACCCCTTTTCAAAAATTTGTTTACCTTTTCTTGCACTATAAAATAGTTTACAAATATTTTCATGACTCAACCATATATATTAATCATTGACATCATATTTAACATAAATTCTTATCCACCAACATTTATAAACCTTTCTTATACATCATATATGATTATGTTTGTTTGAGTTTCGTGTATAACATGTTCAAATATTATTATCTTGAAGTATGCGGTATATATTTCTAGCATTAACTAGATCCTTCATGAAATTTCAACATGCTTCGATCTATTCCACGTGTTGGTTGGCTGTTGTGCCATGGTGATAAATGTGAACCCTATGATCTATGGTGCTGATATATTCGAACTTTATCAACGGTTCATAATAATAACAGCTATTTTGAAACACAATCCTTACCTTCAACCGTCATTTTTACCGAGTTATTCTCCCATTTTGACTTTGTGCTGATCGATCTGCAAGTTCTGTAGCTCGAATTAATATCAAGATTTAACCACCTAGTTTTGTGTTACCTGGTGTATATTTATATTTTTAGACATTCTTTCCTTCAGGTGCTTTTATTTCTTGAGTTATGTGCCCATCATATGTTCCCTTACAAAAATTCAGGCTTTTCAATTTTACGGTGAGTTCTTTTTATCTTTACAGATTTATGTGCTAGAATTATAATTTTAATTTTCATTCAAGCTATATTTTGCATAGGACACTTTTGTATGATCTTATATCTAATGTTTTTATGTGATTTGGGTCTACGAGAAATTCTACTAGTTCGTAGTTAATTAATGGTTATGGTTTTTTTGTTTCCTCCATCATTTGACTTTTGAACATGCATGGGCAGAATAAAATAGCTTGGGGAATTGATCCTTTCATTTCCTTGAGTTATTGGCCTTTCGCTTGGGGTTTGGGATCAAATACCAATATTTTAGAAACAAATATAATAAATTCAAGTGTGGTGCTTAGTGTACTGATCTATTTTGGAAAGGGTTAATTTATGTAATTTTTATTACATAAAGTTATGTATATTCAGATCTCCAGAATTTTTCAAACTATATCATTTGATTGTTCTTATACGATTCATATATTTATAATAATGCTCATTGATTTTAGAAGGTTTTTATTAGGTTTAGTTTGAGGTATTAGATTATAAATAAAGAGTTCACTTTTTTTTATCTTCTGTATTTTTTTTTTATTCTTGGTTTTGATTTCTTCACAGCTAGGTTTCATTAATAGAAACCATAATCCTATATGAGTTGTCAGTGAGATATACAAGGGCTTATCAGTAGAAAGCCTACTTCGGTAGCATTTGGAAGTGTTTTATTCTCACATCCATTCTATTTGCATACCTAATTATCTATAAGAGGATGTTCTTTCTTGTTTTACTTCATTGTAGGGTTTTATTATTTTAAGAGGTTATTTTCTATAAACAGAGGTCAAATTTCCTCTTTCTCTATCACTATTTTTATGTAGATAGTGACTCTATAGCCACCTTGTATATAATATTTTTCACAGGTGTTTAACATTGTATTATATGTATATATATTCTACCTTTCTTGTTTATTTATTACATACTCCTTTTGAATTAATAGTTTCTCATGCCTATACTAACATATTTGCTACTTTGCGGTTGTTATTGAAGAAAGTAGAGTCTAAGACCTTCTCAAGGTAGCTATAAGGAAACCCACTGATACTTCATCTTTTATACCATTTTTATAATTCCTTTTTACCTTTGTTATGATCAAATGTTAATTTCCTCATTTTATTTTCCTTGGGTATCTATAAATAATATTTCAATATACCACTTAGAATTCTTTTTCCTTTGACGTTTCGAGTTTTGGGCCACCTCCACAACTCACAGTACATTTGGTTACCTTTACCAGGTCAAATTCTCTTCTACCCTTAGATTCTTACTTACCTGTACCTAGTTACTATGTTCATGGATCCCGTAGTAGACTTTTATTATTTTTTCTTATATAAAGTTTAATCATATTTACTATTTTACTCTTTGAGTTTTGAAGTGTAAAATTTATGCCTCTGCTCTTGCAGATGTACTCTTAATTATAAAGTTTTCTTGAGTGTATTTTTAACTTAAGGTGATAGGGTGAATATTTTGAGCCAAACTGCTACATAAAAAAATTCCAGTTAATGATTTTATCATCAAATTATGTATATATTTTTAATTGAAAGGAAAATTCCTTTATGTACTTATATAATTTGTTTGTGAGTTATTATTGGTTTATGATGCAATTGATTCATGTTATGTCATTAGTTTTTATTTCAACAGGTTGAATAGTTCTTTGCATTTATTTAGAACTTCTGGTTGTATTATTACCTTGAGATATGTAATCTTATAGTGATTATCTCTATTAAATAATGATTTTTCTTTTCTGTTTTGAAATTGTTTTAAAAATAATATTCCTATATGTCTTAAATACTTTTCTTCATACAATATAGTCATTATTTATAGGTAAATATAGTTATATAAGTATTTACATATATCATATTAGTTAGTGTCTTATAATAAATATTAACTTTACAGTACTTCTATTGTTAATTTCTCTTTTAGATAAGAACCACGTACAAGTCTAAAAACATTTGTACATTTTTAGTACCATTATCATCATCACACAATAATGGAACTTTGGAAAACATTATCAATACACATCAAAATTACGAATTCCTTCTTCTTTCGTTTCACCTACTATGTTAAGCATCAATTAAGAGAATCTAGTTGTTGCAATTTAGTCTTGTCATCTTGTTGGCTTAGGGGGTCCTAAACCAGGTTCGGAGTTAGTTGCGCCAACCAACAAAACCCTACACTACTGGCCCTTTCGACAACAACCTGTGAAGCGCAAGCCACAGTCTCACCCGAAGCAGTATTGGGGGATGCAAGAACCAAGTTTCTGCATCTAAAGACTAGTGTGATTTCTTTCTATGCCTTAAACCTACTTTCGCATAGATCTATAGTCTTCTAGGGCTCTTTACTGTAACTAGGTTAACATGGCTTTCAAACCTTCGCAAAGGTCCACGATTAGTCTTTGCGGACCTTAAACAGGTGATTTAGCTATTTTCACACATGAATAAGCAACCCTAGATCAGAGTTCGCGTAGATCTTCTTAATTTGTTAGAAAACATAAGGGAAATATATTTTAACTTCACGAAAGTAGATAATCATTCATTTCATGCATCATTAAAACAAATTCAGCGAATTCACGTAGTACTCATTCATTAATTCATAAAACATATCATCAATCAACAAAATATAGCATAAACAGGTTTAACATAAATACAAAGTAATTCTTGGAAAGTTCTCTTTATTGATATTGAATTCATAGGTTACAGACTCTTCTGCCCTGCACACATAGCTGTCGGGGTCCGTGCACTTAGCTACAGACTCTACGCAGGCCTCCTACGCACTTAGTTGTAAGAGCCTTCCCTTCTTCACCTAAGTCCAAGAAGCAGAGCCCTCTTGCCTTAGCACTTGCCCCAGATAACAAAAACACTTCAACGTACTCAATTCTCTATCAAAATTTATCTTTAAGAATCACTATGAATCAACAACTTATAGATTTTCTAATACAATACCATGGCCCCCAGCTCATGGGCGAGTCTTCAAAATTGCCTATCACTTACCCAAACAAAGGGCTAAGGCCCCTGTGACTCTTGACTAGCTACGCGCTCTACATCCATATTTTGTGGAGACTTTACATTCTTTACAAAATTATTTACAAAAAATGACTAGATTAATTCAATTATACCCCAGGCCCCCAACGTAAAGATCATGACTCACCCTCGAGTCACTCAGCTGGTTATTCCACTTTCTGGCAGAGTTCGTTGAATGCCTTAGTCAATGCTTGAAGCTCCGCAGTACTTTGTTCTGCTGCTTATTGTACTTCCTGGACCAATTTATCTATGGTTGGTCCCTCCACTACGAGTTGCATAGTCCACTGAGTTTGGTGCATGGCCTTCAACGTTTCATGAATATTCTGTGAAAGTTGACTAGCCTCCTCTATCCAAGGCTGAAGCCAGTCTCTTAGCAGGGACTACTTATTCTATAAATCCTTGTACATCCATGCATTGTTGACTTTACATTCACTAAGGACTACAAGGGTGCACGACTCCCTAATCTACAACTCATTGGAGACCCCCTGATGTAGTGCATGGAGGGCCTAGAGTAGCAACGCAACCACATTCATCCCAATATCCTTGATCTTTTCTAATGTGTTGTGGTCTTCTTGGTTATCTTCTCACAAGGATCCTTCTAATAAAGGAATGATCATTAGGTCCAATGCCCGATCCACTTTTGGGACAATCACGCTCACTTGAGTCTAACTCGCGTGTGCCGTGCACAGTTGTATTACACTCGCTTCCCCAATTCTCATCTAGGTCCTACCCGTCTTGATATGCAGCTTGTGTAGATCCTTCTAGATACTCCCCAATGTCTCCATATTCTTTAGCTCAAAGTGTGACCATAGCTCAGATGTGCTATCACGAACCTTGTCATTGATCTCATCTAAATCACCCTCTACGAGTACAAGAGGGTACACCTATGATAATTTATCTTATTTTTGCTTCTTTCATGGACATATTACTATCTCTTTGGTGTAATTATGGACTTTAGAGGACATGGACACCTCCTCACCCCCACCGGCGCCCTGTGTAGATATCTCTTGCTCATGAGTGTGCTGCGAAGATGATTTGATGCTTTCTTTGGTATCTTGTTTTTCCTGCTCAACCTTCTCTTTAGTAGCATGCTCCTTCGTAGCTCATGCTTCCTCCATAGCTGCCTTAGCAACAACTCTTTTTTTCTTCTGCTAGGTAGCCTTCTCCCGTGTGAGTGCATGTTCTTTTTCTTTCTTATTTTTCGCAACAGAGGTCTACACAGAGGATATTTCTCCCACATTTCTTGTCCTGACATCCAACTGGGTAAGCTCGTGCCACTGTGCTAGCCATCCACCCAAAACCTCCTATACATCTATGTCGGCCACTAAATAAGGCATACCTATTCAGGGTCTTTCCTTACGTGGATCTAGACATTGTGAAAGTCTGCCTTAAATTCTACGAAGGCCCTCAACTACTCGAATAAGGTGGGAGATAACCTTGGCCTCTGTTTTATAGCCATGTAGATGTCCACCTCCATGAATACCCAAAACACTTTGGATTTTGTACTCCGTGGCACATCCTTTGTCTGCCATAGCAAAGTAAACTTCGTTACCTCTGAGAGGGTCTCATTCAATGGAGGGAATTGACTATCCTCTGGAAGCCAATTAGCAACAAGAGCCAAGCATAGTGGAATGGCTAGCTCTTCTCTTGCACCTCGCGACAATTAGCCAAAAATTGTCAACAGAGATACTGGACTCAGTTATACTGGACATCGTTCTCACACTGCATTGCTATGGAGATGAGGAGTGCAGACACTTCATCCACGCGACACTTCTGCATTATCTTGTCGGTGAGGATCTGTGCTGCAAACTGTACTTCCTAATTTTTTATGGAGCAGATAGAATATCTGTGCTTTCCTTTTACATCATTGAACGCAGTCTTTATGCGGTCTACGAGTTGTTTTTCCTGGGATTTGCCCACAAATTCTTTTTTCATGTCTTCTCCTTTATATGGTAGCTTAGTAATCCGATGGGTTAACATATTTGTGGTGGCGATAGGCTCACCTAGCCATAAACACCCTCATGCACTAAAGTCAGCAACTGGCACACACATGCCCTATTGATATTGGAGTGGTGAAAATGAGGTACGAATAGCATGTGTAAAAGCCTTGCTAGTTGAACTCCGTAGACCCATTTCATTGGTTCCAACTTTGTGACCCCTGTATATTCATAATATATGCGAGACATATACTGATTTGTCACTAAGTGTGGAATTTCTCCTGGTCAGCAAGGTCCCAGTCATCCATGTTTAATGTTGGTAGGCACACTAAGAGCGTACCCTCAAATGGAACTTCAACTAGGAGTAGTGGCATAGGAATTGAAAATTTGTTGGAGTCAGGGCCTTTGGTCACCTTCTTTTGTCCTCTTCATGAAGGCACATATGCCGAAAGCATAGTGATTGGTTCTGTGTCCTCGACATCTAACTCTTCAAGCTCCTGGTGGAGTTCCTCTTGGTCTAGATCTAGGTGGATAAAAGGTTGCTTCTACTTGTCCATTTTTACCTTTTGTCGCACCTCCTATAGATGCTTTCTAGGTGAGTGGCACACTAGTTCTATGATCGACTTCTTTTGTTTTGGCTTAGACGCACACTGGTTTGGCGTAGGCAGCCTTGGCATTGTAGGTACTGCTGGTGTAGTTTCTATGCTCGCAGCTTCCAGAGCTATGGCTTCAGATACTGTGACATTAGAAATCATAGGCTTAAATATCCTCAAAGAAACTTTGTGAATTGTATTGGAATAGCAAGATAGCCCTGGGTGCTTGAAAAAACCCTCCCAATCTTCTCGGTGCATGCAAGAAATTATTGGGAAACAAAGCGTTTCTTTACAGACAACATGACATACTTGTAGCAATTTTCAAATTCAAATCCAACCATTCCCTCCATAACTTTGTCAAAAATGTACCTTTGGCAGCATATTTTCAAAGATTTTCACCTTAATTTCCGCCTAGCCTCTCCTCTTAATGGGATTTTCTCATTCCAATTAGCTACAGTGACTCCAACATCTATTTTTGGGTTGGGATGCATGAAACCCTCCTCCATGGCATAGCATCCTAAGTGCAACTTCATCTTGTGCACCCTCATCAATCTTCATGTAGCTTGCTTGCTGCCATGTCCTCCTAGTTGGGTAGTGTAGTTATAGTCCCGCGCTCCCTTGCAACTACCTGGAGCATTAAGACTTTCATGCAGTCATATAGTCATTACGTAGGGGTAGGATCCCCCATATACAGCTTCAGCTGGCTCCAATTTACTTTTCAGAGAAATGGTTCACCATTCAGCTTCGCGAGCTGAACTGTGTCACCCTTTGTAATCTCCTTGAAAATATATGGTCCTAACCAATGCATTTAAAATTTACCCAAAAATTTGGTGAACTTGTTATCGTATAACAACACGAGATCATTTATCTCCAAAGTGTGAAGTTTGATACGACGATCATGCAATGATTTTTCGCGTTCCTTTTGTACTTGTTGATGGAATCCCGCCAGGAATTGGTCCTCCTCTAACTCCATTCGCTACGCGATTTGGTCCTCTAAGGCCTCTTTATCCGCTTTATTTCTCAAAGTTGCTATGCACAGACTAGATACAATGTACTGCATAGGCATCACTGCTTCGACGCCATAGACCAATCTAAATGGTGTTTGTCATGTCAGCCTTTTATAGCTTGTCCTATAGGCCCATAATACTGCAGGTACATGCATATCCAATTTATTCCACTGTGCATTACATACCTTTGCCAATGTGGTCTCCAAATTGTTTTTGAAAGCTTTGACTATCCCATTTGCCTGCAGGTGATATCGTGTGCTCTTTTGATGGTAGACCTGAAATTTATCTATCATTGCACTAATCATTTCATTCAGAAAGTGTGTTCCCCTATCACTCATTAGTACTTTCGGGCATCCAAACATGTTAAGACATATTCAAATAATAACCTTGCCTCAATAACCGTTGTGCAATCCTTCACTAACTGTGCTTCCACCCATCTGGTTAAATTTTTTTGTGGTGGTGATAATGTAGCGCATGCTTGTTTTCTTCCTAGTTGGCTGAATTGGCCCAATAAAATCAATCGCCCACTTCTCAAATGCTTGCAAAGATACCTAAGGATGTAGTTGTAGTTCATCCCTCTGCGACGGCCTGCCAGTTCGCTGACATGCATTGCTCGCCTTACAGTATGCTTTGGAATCCTTATGCAATGTTGGCCACCATAATCTTGCGTGCAAATTATTATGCGTGGTTTCCTTACCTACATAATGGCCTCCCGCAGCTCCTCCATGAGCTTCAATGAGAATAATATCACGATCAAATTCTCGCACATATCTCTGCAATATTTTGTCTGCGCCCATTTTGTACAAATGTCCTGCAAATGGTAAAAAATTCAACTACGCGAACTACTAGTTCTTTCTTCTGCCGAGCTGTATATCCTTTAGGCACCATATCTGTAGTTAAGAATTGAATAATGTCAGCAAAATGGTCATCTGCTACACGTACTCTAAAGAGATGCATGTCCAACAACTCTTCCTCCAAATTATTGGATTATTGTCCTGATTTAATCCTTGAAAGATGGTCAGGACCGAAGTTCAATTGACCAGGTTTCACAATAACTTCAAAATAGCATTCCTGAAATAATAACAACCACCTGCAAAGCCTTCCCCCCAACATAGGCTTGCTAATCGGGGACTTTAAGGAAAAATAATTTGTATACATCCTGGAATGCCCCCCTAACAGACAATGCTTGAATTTATATAGAGTGTAGAACATGGCCAACCCCTCGCACTCTTTTGTTGAATAATTTTTTCCAACCTTTAATAACTTCCTACTTGTCAAGGATATAGGATGGTCTAGTTCAAATTCACCTGCCTATGTTAAGACCACACCTAGCACAATGTAAGAAGAATCCACATGTACGTGAAACTCCTTCTTCCAACCCGGAAATACCAGGATTGGCGCAGTCACCATCTTTTCTTTTAACAAATCTAAGTTGCACTGGCATTCCTCATCCCAACAGAATGTCGCATCCTTCTTCAACAATTTTTCCATAGGCACGGTAATTTGAAAATAGTCTTTAATGAATTTTCTATAGTATCTAGTGTGTCCCAGCGTCGTGCACAACTGATTGACGTTCCTAAGGGCCTCCATGTTCACAATCACAATGATCTTTATAGGGTCCACCATCAATCCTTGCTTACACATGGCATGACCCAGCAAAATCCCAAAAGGAACACATAATAGACATTTTTTCAAATTCAACGCAATTCGGTAGCTTCGACATGTATCCAACATAAGGCATAGACTTGCGACATGGCGTTTTACCAATCCAAGCATATTCTAGTCATCAAAGTATACTTCCAGAAACCTATGAATGAATTCTTTGAATGCTGCTATGACTGCATGAGAAAATATTGCAGGCGCGTTCTTTAATCCAAAAGGCATAACAATGTACTGAAAGCAACCCCATTCTATCATGAAGGTCCCTTTTCCTCTATCCTCTGGCATAATCATAATTTGATGATACCTGGAAAACCTATCAGTAAAGGAATAGACCTCCTACCCTTTGACAATGTTTAACACTTCATTTGTAAATGGCATTGGAAATGGATCATTGACACATGCATCATTCAGTTTCAACAAATCTACATAGATCCTTATTTTGCCTTTTTGTTTATTGTCTTTGACTACCATTGGGCTCACCCAATTGGACTCATCAATTAGTTATATAATGCCAGCATCCAACATTTTATCTAGATCTTGGTGAACCATCTCCTTATACTTTGGATTAAGGTGATAATGCCTCTATTTGACAGGCTTCACATCTGGCTTCAGTATGATCCGCATAACACCCAAACTGCCAAGTATGTCCTTTAAATCTGAAAACTTAGTGGGGAAGAGATCTTGGTATTCATGAATTAATTCAATAAATTTGTCTACTATAGCATCATCCCAATAATCTCCAATCTTTGCAAACTTTGATTCTTCCTCAGTGCTAATGTTTACATGTCTAGTTTTCAAGGGGCAGAGATGTCTAGGTTCTCTACTTGTGGTCCTTCTATCATACGACCCCTTCTATTTCTAGAATATTGATATTCCTCAAGTATTCTTCCTCCTCTTAGGCAATTACATTATACCATTCCAATGTGTGGCATAGTTCAGTGCTCCAATCAGGTTGGGTCCATTCCATGGGTTCCTTCAACATCCCGAAGATAACCAATTTAATCTCTTGAAGCACTTCGTGAATTATTTCAAACCCATTTTCCAAGCTAAAAGTCAATAAGAACCCTTCTCTTAATACATCCCATTCTGCAATACTGTCGCAGAGCTCTATTTTGAGATACCAATTCATGGGTATTATATCCAACGTATGACAAAATATATGTACCCATTCTGGCTAGGGTTTTTCCCCCATGCCTTAGTCCACTTCTTCAGGTGATCACACAGATCATCCTTCCCAATATACTTCACAGTTATTCTTGTATTAGCATGTCCAAATCGTAACTTCATCATCTGCCTGTAATCCCTCCATCCAGCAAAACTCTCCTTATGCATACCCCACCCGTTATAGACATATTTGGGCATTGCAACCCCAATTTTATATGTCAATAAACCAAGGGATCCTTAACCCCTAAAAGTGTTGTTTCATACCTTAAAGGATCATGGTCAACTGATTATATCATTCCCCAAAAGTTCCACCTGAAAAACCACTCAGAACTGGCCAAAACTAGACCATACTGACTGCTCCACTGTTAGGGTTTTCCTATGACACTTGCCTCTCTGAATTCGCCTAGGGATGAGTAAGAGATCCAAGAAATATCCAAGTGGAACCAAGAACAACAAGTGGAATGACAGTAATCAAAAACCCAGAGATGACTCACACCCTTGCAGACATCTATAAATGGATCCCTCATCTGAGAGATCTAGAAGGCTGGAATTTTGTAATTTGTAAGGAAGTGCTAATAGTTTGTCTTTGATAAAGAGCATTGTATTGTTGGGTGATTTTTCTTTTCATGAGGTGAAGAGGGCTTTGATGCTGGGAGGATGATGCTAGATTAGACAGATGGATTGTAATTCTCCCTTCTATTTTAATAATTTTCTTTGAGTTTTCCTCCGTACAATCGTGTATTTGTGAATCTTGTTATTTGTGAATGTTATTGTATGTTCAATGTATTTCTGATTCTGCATTGTTTATGATATAATAGATCGAGATGCTTTGATGGTGTTTTGTTGCTTTGTTTCTACAAATATTCTCTAAGTGGGACAAGTAGGATAGGAGTTGCAAGCTCTATCAAGGGTGAGATAAATCAAGCAAGGAGTCAAGCAGAAGATCCAGGTTGGTCCCTTTGCTTCTCTCTTATGTATCATACATAGAGGAAATCGTAAATTTCTTTGATTGTTTGTTTCTAGGATTGCTGCCAATCCTAGTGGGACTAGCAGATCGAAAAGACACTAGCTTTCTCAGAAACAAAATGGCGACTCCGCTGGGGACTGAATAGCTTGTTTGTTTATTGTCGATTATTTGTTTTAGAAACTATAGATGAAGCTTGAAGTTAGCCAGATAGCCTTCGAACTGCTCTTGCTCTGCAATTGCAAAGTAGATGAATGTTGCTTCACTCAATCTCCGGTTTAGTTTATGATTTGAACATCTTACTTACAAGCATTCTAGATGCCCTGTTGGTAGCTCAATAACCTCCCAAGATCATACCCTTGTATGTTGTTCTTTACTTTCCATAATAGCTCAGCTTAACTCATTGAAATCAGCTGCAAATTTGAGCCAAAACTCATCTTAGTTGCGCTCCCTAGCCCATCACATTTTCTGTCACTGGAAGCCAGTATGCATCACACTTCTCGAGTGTAGCAAGTGAGATACATCCCTATTTCTATGAAGCATAGGTGTGATGACTGAGTAATCCTATTTCTTTCCTTGAAATTTGGGTTTTTTGTCCTTGTTTTTAGCTCTCTTTAGTTGTTTTGCTGCTTATGAACAGTATCTCATTGCTGAAGCCTCCTTGCATTACATAGACCAGCCTCCATTGATTAGGATTAGTAAATGTTTTTTATGTATTTTTCCATCATTTGCAATCCTTTGTCGAAAAGTTGTTTAAATCAATCTGTCATTTTGGTGCAAAAAGTGTCGTAACTATCATTTTGTGTCAAAAAGAGGAGTGTCGTAAAGTCTTCCTTCTCTAGATAGTTGATTGAACTTTTTCTCATGTATTTGATTTGATTTTTTGATATTTGAAGTATCGAAAGCATCTTCTATTCGAAATTGAAAAGTGTCGTTTAAGTCTTCCTTTCATTTTGAAAAAGAAATTGTCGAAATGTCGCTTTGAAGAAAATATTTCAGATCTATAATTAGTTTTCCTTTTTGCATTTCTCACATTAAGGGAACGAAAAACAAATACATGCATTTGCATTTGCATTTAGAATTTGTACGAAAATGATTTAGGAAAAGTGCATTTAATGTGTGCTCTTTGCTCTTTGTTTGAAAGAATCGTAATCTTCTTTCCTTAGTAGCAAGGATTTTCATTGCTAAAAATAAACAACGATTGTTTATCATTTTAGATTTCATTTTTAGGAATTTTACATATACATCACACGGTGAACCATTGAAAGGCAAAATTCTAAGCAAGATCAACTCTAAAATAGATTTTAATGAACTTAACAATTTTTTGGAACCTAACGCAAGACATCTAGATGTCTAGGCTAGAGGTGTATTCCGACATCATAAAATCCAGTAACTATCGTTTTCATCGAAGGTTGGGTGATTCCTCCTCTTCGATACGACAAGTGATAGCACGGACTTGTGCTCCCCGTACCGTCGAGTATATACTGGGAGACCACAATAGGCTTATATCCTTTATCCATAGGAAGTTGTGTCTTCCACCCTATCGATCGCAATGCACTGAACACAACAGTCAGGAAGATTGACTGCCACACATAATTCCTTGGTAATTTCTCTTTAATTTATCACCAAGGTGTATTTTGCAGTTTTTTGATTGGTTTGGTAATCCCTCTGTCTATATTTCTAGAGTAGTCACTTTCATTCCTTTTCGACTCCTTAAAAGAAAAGGTCCATCTGAGCACTTGTCACTTCAAGCTCATTAAAAATCAAAGGGGACTAGAGTCATCTTTAGCTTTTTCTCGACTCTTAAAAATTGAAAAAGAAAAGTTGTGTCAAAGCGTCATTTAAAATTTATTAAATTTGGAATAACATACCTGCTTCTTTCATTGATCTTAGGTTTGAGATAATGGAGTCCACCAATCAAGGAATCCCTCTCAACAGGAATCCTAGTCCCTTTACTTCTTGGGGAAATATTGGTGCTCCTCATATGGCCACATTGTCACGTCTGACTATTGGCCTACCAATATGGTTGTTCTCAACCTCTGTGGTTCAAAATAACATGATTCCTCAGTAATCGAATCAACAACCAATTAATACTGAAGTTGACCCTTTGCCTCCTTCGTCGTTTGTTTCTCCCTCCCCTTCTTCCTCTTCGATTGGTGAAAATAGTGATACTAGTAGCCAAGTAGCTAAGAAGAGGAAGAAAGGGAAGGAGAAGAATAAGAATAAGTCAATCAAGCAAGGGGGAAACCATGAATCAATTGGTGAAAATCTCCAGACTAAATCTTCCAGATATCCTTGTGTAATTTGCAGAAGAAACCATTTTCATCAAGATTGTCCTTGCATTCTGCGGATCTTGAGAGAATGGTCTCCCTATTCACACTGTCTGGTGTCATTGACCTCTGGTGATCATGTTGACAGCACACCATCAACTAATGAGAATGAAGTTCTTGGACAGAAAGGAAAGGTCAAAATTCCATGTGGATTATGTGAAGGGGGCCATCACCTTCGTCGTTGTCCCTTTTTGTATGACGCCAAAAGAGCCTTGCGTAACTGTCCTGCTTCACCGCAGGGACTTCCATCTGGATACAAGAAGCTCACCTCCAGTCCTTTACTAGTTTAAAATCTGACTAACATAACTCAACCATCGGTCAAAGCATCTATCGTTGAAATTGAATCTTCTAAGTCCATAACGGACCAAAGTCACCAGGCCGAGATGGCAGTCGACCCAATATTGCCTTCAGAAGGTCCACCTTCAGATGATATCATTCCCAAAGAGAGTGAGAACGATACTGTTCAAATTCCTTTTGTCACTTCAGAGTCCGATGAACTTGTGGGAAATCCGCCCTTTCCTTCACAGTAAGAAGAGAATTCCCTAGTTCCCATGACTCAAGGAGTTAATTCAATTGTTTATTCGGTAGCCCCTCCAAGCAGTCTGGTTACTTCCTTCGAATGGAATCGACTAGCAAGATCCCGTCTTCCTTCTAATGTACCATTCCGGATCATAGTACAAGTTTACAAAATGATCATATCTAGCACTATCATAGATGAAGGTGCTTCAGTGAGTATCCTTTTCTCAACTGCTTGGAAAGCGCTTGGTTCACCATCGCTTATGCCTATTACATAGAATTTGTTAGGCTTTAACAAAGGAACCACTCGACCGTTAGGAACCCTTCCTAAGTTGCCGATAACTTTGAGAAGGAAAATTGTTCACTTGAACGTGATGGTAGTCGAAGAACCATTAGATTACAATCTACTCCTTGGACGTGACTATGTTTACAGCATGGAAGTTATTGTCTCAACGCTCTTTCGAGTGATGTGTTTCCCACATGAAGGAAAAATTGTCCAGCTTATTGACCAGCTTTCATTTCCAAGCTCAAGCATAGCTCCGAGTTGATCATCATCCCTAAATGGTGTTTTTGCATCAATAATGTCTCTTCAACCTTCATTCCATCGACCTAATTATTGCAAGTAGTCTGGTGAATGTAACAAAGCTTAGGGGCATGCACCCTTGTCCATTTGGTGGATGAACCCAGCTGAAAAGATAGGTTTCCTTGTAGGTTATGTGATCAGTCCAAAACACCATTCACTTTTTTCTGCGCTATAGACGAAGCCAAGGAAGTGTTTTGTCTATTCTGTGGATGAAACCATCCTACCATATGAATTTCCCTGTAAGCTAAGTGACTGGTATGACACACCACTCACCTTTGTCTAATTGGTGGACAAATCCAAGGAAGTGTTTTTGTCTAGCCGCTGACAAAAACAATCCTGCTTAACTGCAATGACTTCCATATGGTTACCTAGAGACTCTCCTTTTCTCGATTCCTAGGGGCATGCAAACCTTTTTATGCAAGGGAAAAGTGACCAATTTCATTTTTTTAGCCTTTTAGTTTTTTAACTCGTGAGGTTAGGTGATTGGTCCGACACATAATTCACCTTCATCTATTCCACAGATGAAGCAAAGGAAGGGTTTTGTCTAAACTACTGATGAAACCATCCTACCTAACCTCAGTAGTTCCTTAGCTTTAATAGTTTTTTTAGCTTTATAGTTTGGTCATTTCTAGCCTACATAAAAAGGAAATGAGCAATGTTTCTGCAAGGTTCAAGCTCGTTAAAAAATGAACCCACCTTTGGTAAATAACCCTTGTGATCGCAATTATATCAGCTTTTTGAACCTTGGTTGTGTTCCCTCCATCACCTCCATCGTTTTGGCCAATCATATGCTTGCACTTGATTGTTTACCATTTTGAGGAACATCTACAATGAGTGGTCCTATTAGCCACTCTCTTCACATTGCCATGTTTTGAGAAGTTCCAAGCTTACCCGAAACCAGTTGCTACCCTGAAACGCCACTCGTTCCTAAAAAACGAGTCCTCTTTAAACCCTTTTCAGACTCGCTAAATATGAAAATATTGTCGAGCTATTGGCCTCTCCAGCTCATTAAAGTGATTGGAACCACCATCCCTCTTGTATATTGTAATCTTTTTCAAACCTGAGGGATTATCTCATAAAAATATCGAGCACTTGTCTTTTTCGGCTCACTAAAGTGATCAAAAAGTCATCCCTTTTGTATTATTTTAATCTTTTTTGGACTTAAGGGATTATGCTACGAAAAATAACTACTGGAGTTTCCTTTTCATCCCTTTTGAAACTCTCTAAACATCAAAAGGACTGAGTTATTGTTGTCATTAAACTTGCTAAAAAAATAGCGACAAACTTTTCCACCCAAACAAGAACAAGTTTCACTGTTGCTAGGCCCGCTAAAACATAGTGATAGGTTTTCCCGAAGGGCAAATTATGGAACAAGCATATGTTATCCTCCTCAATATTGACAAAAATAAAGAGGTACTGGTCAGTAATGACTGGGGAAAAAGGGAAGAAAACTTGAGGAATTTTATTGGTAGTAGGTCACTCTTGAACATGACACTTTCACTCCATCACCATGATTGAGTTGGGTTGGGTTATTCTGTTCACTGGTCATATCACCATTGGTCCTCCATACCATCCATATTTTGGGGTTAACACTACCAATCCATCTTAGTGTTACCAATATGTTCAAGAGAAATCATTCAGAGAATTCACCATCCAATTAATGCCTCATCCACTGCAATACCTTCGCCCTCCATTTTTCATGACTGTCATTCCTGAACCTTGTATCATTAGATCGTTTTCACCCCCAGAAAATCATTTTCTTTGTTTCATGTCATAGATGTGGGATACATTAAGGCCATCCTATGATGAGTCACTTCTTGTTGACATCACCTCAATATCCAAGAAGTTAACTTAGAAACAACCCTTTCAGTACTTTGAACCTTGCATGCCTCAATGGCAAGTTTCTCACTTCCGGCGACAGGTTTACACCAATGGCCTTCGTCCAAAAGATTTTGCGTGGTGTTCGACATCATACCATATATTCACACCACGTGAATTGTACTATAGTACCTTGAGGATCATTATCATTATTGGCGATTCCTCTCGCACCTGTTAACAACATACATTATTGACTGGTAATCAGGTGATGTCTTTCCATGTTTGACTTCAGGACATCTTTTCACATAGATCGACTTGTATATCGGGTGAAGATTGAATGAGTTTGAAGACCCCGAATCTAGTTTCATCCATCCGGGCTGCGATATATTCAGGAATATAAAGACATCAAATGTACACAAAAGCTACACAGACAATCATCTAAGCCAGGGAAGATGACTCTTCATATGAAGAATCACCAATCTGCAACTGCAGATGATTATCTGTCCTATGTACATGAAAATGAATTTATAAAGCTGAGCATGGGAATGCCTGCCTCAACTACATCATGAAAATAATATGATGATGATGTATTGTATTGTATCTTATACAGGTCACCTTCCAGTTCAAATACCTCAGATCCTCATGATAAAGTGTTTCACCCGACATTAAAAGATTTACGACTTCATGCTTTAGGCGGCAACTGTCATAGACATATTTGGGCACTACAACCCTAATCATATATGTCGATAAACCAAGGGCTCTTTAACCGCTAAAAGTGTTGTTTCATATCCTAAAGGATCATCGTCAACTGATTACATCATTCCCCAAAAGTTCCACCTAAAGAACCACTCAGAACTGGCCAAAACGAGACCATACTGATTGCTCCACTATCAGGGTGCGATCCATACTGACTTCTACACTAGCCAGGTGCAATGCATACAAAAGAGGCCTTCTGTAGGGTGCTATGAGCGTGGATGGACGAATTTCTGAGACAATTTGCTAAGTGGATGCTCATGGAATCTTCCAGAAACTTCTCCTATGACACTTTCCACTCTGAATTCGCCCAGGGACGAGTAAGACATCCAAGGAATCTCCAAGTGGAACCAAGAAAAAAAAGTGGAATGACACTAATAAAAAACCCAGAGATGACTCACACCCTTGCAGACATATATAAATGGATCCCTCATCTGAGAGATCTAGAAGGCTGGAATTTTATAATTTGTAAGGAAGTGATGATAGTTTGTCTTTGGGAAAGAGCATTATATTGTTTGGTGATTTTGATTTTCATGAGGTGAAGAGGGCTTTGATGTTGGGAGGATGATGCTGGATCAAACAACTGGGTTGTAATTCTCCCTTCTATTTTAATAAAGTTCTTTGAGTTTTCCTCCATACAATCGTGTATTTGTGAATCTTGTTATTTGTGAATGTTATTGTATGTTCAATGTATTTCTGATTCTGCATTGTTTATGATATAATAGATCGAGATGCTTTGATGGTGTTTTGTTACTTTGTTTCTATAGATATTCTCTAAGCAGGACAAGTAGGAGAGGAGTTGCAAGCTCTATCAAGGGGGAGAGAAATCAAGCAAGGAGTCAAGCGGAAGATCCAAGTTGGTCCCTTTTCTTCTCTCTTATCTATCATACATAGAGGAAATTGAAAATTACTTTGATTGTTTGTTTCTAGGATAGCTGCCAATCCTAGTGGGACTAGCAGATGAAAAGACACTAGTTTTCCTGGAAACACTACCATCATGCAGGCGTAGTGCGCAACACCAAGTCCAATGCTAGAAAATGGTGGTCTTCATGGACTTCACGTTCAAATTCAGATAAGAACATATCTACGTCAATTAGGCCATCGTAATAAGGTAGCTTTCTTACCTCCGATAAAACAAAGTGCAGTGACTGTGTCATCATATTGCATCGCAATCTAGAGACTTCATGTAAGCGGTTTTGCCAATGCTTTAATTCCTCACATGAGTCAGAAGTACATGAACTCTCCTGGTCCCATGCAATCCATCCATCCACCATTGGGTTGATCCAATCCTAATATCACATTGTTCTCTTGTATATTTGATCTAGCTCGTCGTCACTTTCTACGTAATCGCAGACAGGTTCGGTATAGCATGCTGCTTCTACAGGATCTAGTAGCACTATGACCCTAAGTGACTTATTTTTGAAGGTCATTTTACTCTTGTTCAAATTAATGACCCCATTCATATCAATAGCCCAGTCCATTCCTAGGAGCGTGGGGTAGGGATTACTGTCATAAAAAATTTCTATAAATTCGAAGTCTTCTAGTGCACTCGCACCTTCAATATCCACTGTCACACCATACAATTGTCCCATGGGAATGATCTTCTGCTAATTCTCCATTCAAGGATGAATCAGAGACCACTGTAGTGTAGGTCTCCCCATCCTTTCACATGTATGTTTCGTCAAAACATTTGGATTGGACCCCAGATCCAAAATTACCTACTCCACTACATAATCACCTATCTATGATGTTAGCCACATCTCACGTCCTATTCGTGCCTTATGCTTACCAACATTTCTTACCACACATTTTTCATCAGGGATATTTTCTTTATTGGTGCATTTATTTATTAATTCTTGTAGCCCTTCGATAGCCTTTCTATTGCTCAGTAACTTCATGCAGGTCTCCAAAAAATTAGTGAGTATGAAAGGATCAACGTCTTGCTTTGTGATGCTCTCTGGTGTCTTTTCTTGGCTTCTTGAGGTGGAGGCCTCAATGAAGCTCTACTTTGCTTCCATAAATGTTTCCTTAGCACGACTAAGGTCAAAGGCGGCTTCTTTCTCAGAAGCTTTGCAGACCCGTCCATCTTCCTCAGGCTGCTTACCTTTATCTATACCAGTCTCCATACCACTTCTTAGTACAATATTAATGTTTTGATCTTCCTCACAGTGCTCAATCCTCACCATTTGTAAATTATATGTAGGTTTCTCAAGCTGCATTTTGTTTTCTTGCATTTTAGCTATTAGCACACGAGACTCTTCTATGGCATGGTCAAATTATCTACAGTATATGGGTACGATTCAGGCAATCACGCGTGAAATGCCCCGACTGTCCACAATTGTAGCAGATAACCTGACCACAACCTCTCTCAGGTCCTCATCCTCGGCCTTAAAAACCCCCGCGCGCTCCTCCTTCGCCTTGATTTGGAGGCTGAGTTTCTTCTTACATACGATAAGTAGGGTTTCTTTCCATCATCATCTCATAACTTCAACAATGACGCTCATCATGGCCCACAGATTTACAAAAATTGCAAAACAGTTGTTGGGGTGTCTGAATGAAATTCTGAAGTAAGTGGTAGTTATCCATCGCATGTTGCCCAGTGACTTGACAAATGGTGCACCATGGCACAGCTCACGTTCTCGGCCCAGCTGGGGCTTTTGGCTTCAGGGGGATTGACCCCTCACCTATAAGATAATTCATGTATACTGGATATTGATCCTTATCATGCCTGTGGCCCTTGGACTTCAAGAACCAAACCTCTCCATGCATTTCTAGCTTAGTCTCCCTTTCTTTCTTTAGACTCTGTAATTATAAGTGCAGGCTCTATAACTATGATTGGATCTGTTGTACCCCCAGGTTTGTATCCCGAATAGGTGATGTGTGCAGCTTCATTGAGATCTCTAAGACTTCTGCTTGTGTTTCTATCTTCTAATGTGATAGAGGTATTTTGTTAGGTCCCTATACTACTAGTGTAACCCCTTATTATTATTAGTACAACCCCTTTATTATATTATTGTGCCCATATAGTCCCCATATTGTTATTATTGTACCCTTACATTATTATTGTTATGTCAGCTCTGATTATATTATGACACCTTATACTCCTATATATAGAAAGGAGGTATTATCATTTGTATCATCCAAGAATTGTTCATTTGTGAAATGTAAAGGAGATTTCCCGCTCAAAGAGGCTAAATTCTAAGGTGTTGATCTATCTTTTCTATCTTTTTGTGAGTTGGTTTCATAACATTTGGTATCAGAGGTTTGGATTCTAGGGTTTCGGTGCTCCAAATAGGTCATCGTGGAATTTTCACTATAATTGTTTTTCTGCAACATTTCAGAAGATAAAAAAAAGCCCGTTTGAGAAGAAATCACGCTAAACCTTGGGAGTGAATTTCAGATCTTGTCCCACTATATTTTTGGAGATATGATCTGAGGAAGTTAGGGATTTTCCAAGCTCCAAACTTTCATCTAAAATAGGTCATCATGGAATTTTCTCTATAATGTATTCGCTACAAAGTTTTAGAAGCTAAAGAAAAAACTCATTTGAGAAGAAATTGGTCTGAACCTCAGGTCCAAATTTTAGATCTTGTCTCCATATATTTTTGGATATATGATCTGAGGAATTTAGGGTTTTTGCAAACTCATGAATTACATCCTAAACAGGTGACCTTGGGAGAATTGTCATAACTTTCTCTTTGAGCATCAGATTGAAATTTTGTAAGAAGTTATAGAAAGAGGACGGAATTTATTTTGTTTGGGTATAATTTTCAGAACCTAAGGTTGAAACATTGACATGTGGCACATCATACAATTTAACTCTACTGAGCTAGTCCATAATTAGGTCATCACAGGAGATTGGGAATAAATATTTCTTCGAGAACCAATTGTAATCAAACTTGTGGAGTTAGAAAGAGAACTCAAACGGCTATTACAGGCCAAAATTGTAGAACTTAAAGAACTAAAATTACATCGTTACAATCATTTCAAGATCGAGCTCCTAAAATGAAGAAAAATCGAGATGAGGAAATTTGATGGCAAGGATCCAGTAAATTGGATACCACAGATGGAGAAATATTTTGATCTACATGCTGTACCACTATTACAAAAGGTACATACTACATCTAATTATTTAGAACCGAATTAATTTTTATGGTATAAAGGGATTTTTTCTCACAAATCACTTGTCACTTGGTCAATTTTCACGGAGGAAATGATAGCACATTATGAGGACACAAAGAGAAACACCTTCTTTAGAGAATTGTTAAATCTAAAACAAAAGGGTCCAATGGCAGAGCACATTGAGGACTTTCAAAAATTGAATATAAGGGTAAATGATATTCTAGAGAAGAAAAAGATAAATAGTTTTATCTATGCCATAGAAGTTGATATCAATGGTATGAAAGCATATTGGAAGAAAGGCATGGAAGGTTTGAAGGAAGGTGGGACAAAGATGTTACAAGAAAGGTCTCCTAATGACGAAAAGGATCAAGAGACGTCAAAAGAAGAGGATATACATCGGGAGCCAACCCTAGAGAAAGAACAAATGAATCCGACCATATCTTGTATTTCAATGGCAGGAATTACCACTCCTCAAACTCTCAAGATATAACGACATATCAAGAAGAAAAGTATCAAGAAACATCAAAAGAAAAGGATACTCACCAGGAACCAACAAAAAAGAAAGAAGAAATGAATCCGACCATATCTTGTAATGAATTGGTTGGAATTACCAATCCTCAAACTATAAAGATAGAAAGAAGTATCAAGAAGAAAAAGGTAATAGTGTTGATTGAATTGGGTAGTACCCATAATTTTATTCATTGTAAGATAGCCAAGGAATTGAATTGCTTCCTATACCCAGCACTAGAGTGTCAAGTGACGGTTGTAAGTGGAGGAACTGTAAATTTCTCTGGAAAGTGCCATAATATCAAGCTATCCATGGGAGAATATGTACTCAATAGCCCAATTCTTTCTATTCCAATGGGTGGTGCTGATGTTCTACTAGGATTCCAATGACTACAATCCTTGGGTAGAATATCTTTTAATTTTCAAGAACTTTTCATGAAATTTTGTTTGGAAGGAAAGGAAGATGAATTAATGGGTATCACTGGGAAACTAGTAAAGATAATAAGCTGTAACAGAATGACAAAGCTTCTAAAGAAAGAACAACAAGGCATAATTTCACAATTATGTTTGCTAATGGTTCCCACATCGAAATCATCTATTTCTCCAAATCTACAAATAGTTTTGGACAATCATTCCAAGGTATTTGCGACTCCGAAAGGTCTCCCACATATTCATGATCATGATCATGCTATTCATTTGATTCCAGGAAGTGTTCCTCTAAACATCAAGCCTTATAGATATCCACCCAAAGGAGTTAAATTGAACATATGGTTGTAGAAATGGTAGAGGTTGGTATAATTATCCAACCAAATTTGATAAACAAAGCAAAGGATGAATGCAAGAATGGCGAAGCAGTGTGGGAACTCGTTCAAAAGTTACCAATGATCCCAGTTCCAACAATATTTCCAGAACTTGACAAGATAGGAAAAATCATATTGGAACCTGAAGCATTAATAGAACCGAGAAGTTGACAAATACGAAATTGATCAATTTCAAAGTATCTCATCAAGTGGAAGAACTTACCCACTAAAGATTCCACATGGAAGGATGATAATTTTATACAGAAGCATCCATAACTACTCAAGTATTGAGGACAACACTTTTGAAGGAGAGGGGCATGTGAGGTCCTTATACTACTAGTGTAACCCCTTATTTTATTATTACAACCCCATTATTATATTTTTGTGCCCATGTAGTCCCCATATTGTTATTATTGTGCCCCATAGAAGCCCACTATTGTTATAATTGTGCCCTTAAATTATTATTGTTATGTCAGCTTTGATTATACTATGACCCCTTAGACTCCTAAATATAGAAAGGAGGTCTTGTCATTTGTATCATCCAAGAATTGTTCAATTGTGTAATGTAAAGGAGGTTTCCCCCTCAAAGAGGTTGAATTCTAAGGTGTTGATCTATATTTTCTACCTTTTTGTCAGCTGGTTTCGTAACATATTCTTAAGTGTGGAAAAAGTGATTCTATAAACCAGTCACGATGCTAGGTATCTAAGATTTGCATGTTAGCCTGCTTGACCTAGCACTTCAACCTCTGATCAAAGTACCAAGGTGTCTCATTGACTCTCATTCAAATCTCCTTAAATTCAATTACTGACTGCACCTCATATTTAGGCTTACTAAATTATTTTTTCAGAGTTGTCCGAGTCTCTGCTAAGGATCCCTGAAGATTATCATTGCAATACTTAATGTACCAGGTTAGCACGCGATCTTGCAAGGTGGTAACCAACTATGCCTTCTTTATATTACCATTGATGATATGTTGTGTTTTCCATACTACATTCGCAACAAACCAAACTTTCTCTGGACCTTCACTTCCTATTCCTTTGAAGATCGACATCTTCATTGTGTTTTCCATGATGAATGGTGGAGGTGGAGGTGGAGGTGTAGGTGAAGGTTTATGCAGTGGAGGTGGAGGTGGAGGTGGAGTGGATGGATGAGATATCCTTAGAATACCCTAAGTTATTAACTGAACAATGCTTTGTGGTGTAGTCAACACCACCCCTTCGTTGTCACTTGAGGGAGGTTCAATCAGTGGACTATACTACGAACCTGATCCATTACTTCTAAAGAATATACCACTTTGCATATCTCCAAACAGTAAGGTAATGGCATTACCCGCTTTTCACATAATAGCATTTTAATCCAAGTATTAAATTACCTTAAGCACTTACCTCATGGTCCTTTGAAGAACCTTCGCTATAGCTAACTAATGTGTTAACTAAAAATTCAATAACAAATCCTCTCAGAATTCAATCAAGCCAACGATCAAGAACACGTGCAATCTTGTTTTTAGATGCCTCTAGTCGTCACACCAATTCTTGAGTGCACACTTTAGGACAACTGAGATCTCACCTCCCTTCACTGTCTGCCAATTTTTCTAACCACTCATATAATTCACATGGAAAATTGCAAAAGAAAATTTTGTGTATCTCTGTATACAGATATCTATTCAACCAAAATTTCCTTGGACATGTGTGGATTCGTATTTTCTTGAGCCGCAAACTCTTTAATCTTCCGATATAACTACTTTTCAATATCTTTCTTAATTAGATTCCAATGATACGACATCACACATGTTATGAAACCATCTCACAAAAAGATAGAAAAGATAGATCAATGCCTTATAAATAAGCCTCTTCGAGGGGGAAACCTCCTTTACATTACACAAATGAACAATTCTTGGATGATTCAAATGAAAAAACCTCCTTTCTATATATAGGAGTCTACGGGGTCACAATATAACCAAGCCGACCTAACAATAATAATATAAAGGCACAAAAATAACAATAGAGGGATTCTATGGGGCACAATAATAACAATATGGGGACAATAGGGGCACAATAATAACAATAAGGGATACAATGAAAATAGTAATGGGGGGATCACTAATATTATAGGGACCTAACATGCCCCTCTCCTTCCAAAAAGTGTTTTCCTAAACGCTTGAGTAGTTCTGGATGCTTTTGTATAAAATTCTCATCCTCCCATGTGGAATCTTCAACGGTAAGTTCTTCCACTTGATGAGATACTCTGAAATTGATCGATTTCGTAGCTGTCAAGTTCTTGTTTCTTTGACTGCTTCAGGTTCCAATATGATTTTTCCTTCCTCATCAAGTTCTGGAAATATTGTCTAAACTGGAAGCTTGTCACCTATAACCCTCTTTAAGCATGAAACGTCCAAAACTGGGTGCACTCGAGAAGCTGCACGAAGCTCCAATTTGTATGCCATAGTACCTATATTTTGCAACACCTTGCATGGACCATAATACTTTGGTGATAATTTTTTATCCTTCTTAGCTTGCTTGAGGGACATTTGTTTATATGGTTGTAGTCATAGGAATACCGAATCACCTACATCAAAACTTCTTTCACTATGATGTTGATATGCCTGCTATTTCATTCTATTCTGTGCCAAGTTGAGGTTATCCTTTAAGAGTTGGAGAACTTGTTGTTGATGCTCGATGTGATGTTCCACTGCTTGAACCTTAGAATTTTCTCTTAAATATGATGTGATGGATGGTGTATTATATCCATAAAGTGCCATAAATGGGGTAATTTTTGCTGCAGTATGGAAGGAAGTGTTATACCACCATTTAGCTAGAGGCAACCATTTGACCCATTGTGTTTGTTTATCAGATACAAAGCAACGAAGATATCCTTCCAAACATTTTGTTTACTATCTCAGTTTTCCCATCCGATTAAGGATGATAAGATGAGCTATGAGCTAACTAAGTACCAAGACAAGAAAATAATTATGTCCAAAAATTTCTAGTGAAAATGGGTTCTCTGTCACTTACAATAATCTTTGGGTTTCCATATGGCTTTTGAATTGTTTCCATAAATGTAGTAGAAATTGTACTCACTTTAAATGGATTAGATAATGCATAAAAGTGTGCATATTTGGTAATTTTTTCCATTACCACCATGATAACACTATTTCCTTCGGACTTGGGTAAACCTTTGATAAAATCCATTGAAACCTCCTCCCAACGTTGGCTTGGAATAGATAAAGGTTGTAATAGTCCTCGAGTCTTAATTGTTCCAACTTTATTTTGCTGGAAAACCAAACATTCTGCCAAAAACTTTTGAATATCCGATTTAAGGCCATCCCAAAAAAAAATCCTTCTTAACCCTGTGGTAGGGTTTTAGAAATCCTGAGTGCCCTCCTAAGGGAGAGGTGTGCAATTCCCTAAGAATATTTTATTTGCATTGGGAATTCTAACATAGGTATAGCTGATCCTTGTACCATAACGAATCATTTTTCCAGATAAATGTATCAGATGTACTGGGATCTTGTTGTATCTTTTGAATGAGTGCCCACACTTCCTTTTCATTCTTCCCTTCATCCCTTGCTTCGTTTAACCAATCTGGTTGGATAATAGAAATGGCGCAAAGAAATGCTCCCACATCCTCATCCTTTCTTGAGAGTACATCTACCACAAAATTTTGCTTCCCTTTTTTGTAGATGATTTCAAAGTCATAACTCAACATCTTTGTGACCCATTTTTGCTGCTCTTATAAAGATAATCTTTTTTCTATAAATTATTTAAGACTATCATGATCTATTTTTAACTTGAAGTGTCTTCCCATTAGGTAGGGTTGCCATTTCTTAAGTGCATGTAGTATTGCCAACATTTCCTTCTCATAAATAGCTTTGTGTAGATACTTTCCTTTGATTGGATGACTTTTGAAAGCAATGGCTCTTTCTTCTTGCATTAATACAACACCAATTCCATTTCCTGAGGCATCACATTCCAAAATAATGGTTCTTGTGAAGTCCAGTGTAGCTAAGACTGGTGCTTGGCACATTGCCTCTTTAAGATGTTCAAAGGCCTTCGTTGCTTCTGGAGTCTATGAAAATGCATCTTTCTTCAGCAATGTTGTTATAGGTGCTACTATTCTCCAATAATTCTTAACAAACTTGCGATAATACCCTGTCAACCCAAGAAATCCCCGTAGATGCTTTATGGATGTGGGGATTTTCCATTTCTTAATGGTATTGATTTTCCTAGGGTCTACCTTAACACCTTCATGAGATACAATATGACCCAGATATTCCACCTCTTGTACTTCAAAGATACATTTGGATATTTTTGCATATAATTGTTTCTCCTCCAATAGTTTTAGCACCATGTCAACATGTTGGACACGATCCTTCCAATACTTGTTGTAGATTAGTATATCATCAAAAAATACTAACACAAATTTTCTAAGGAAGGTTTTGAAAATGGAATTCATCAAACCTTGAAATGTAGAAGGTGCATTAGTAAGGCCAAAAGACATGACCAAAAATTCATAATGACCCTCATGAGTTCTAAATGTTGTTTTTCGAATGTCTTCAGTCTTCATTCTGATTTGATGATATGATGAACGAAGATCCAACTTGCTGAAGTAAATTGATCCATGCAATTCATCCAATAATTCATCAATGACAGGAATGGGAAATTTATCTTTAATAGTGAGCTTGTTGAGCTCCCTATAATCTGGACACATGTGTCGTGATCCGTCCTTCTTGTGAAATAATACTACTGGAGCAGAGAAGGAACTTTGACTAGGTTGAATTATACCAGCCTCTAGCATTTCTACAACCATACGTTCAATTTCACTCTTTTGGACATAGGGATATCTGTAAGGCTTGACGCTTGGAGGAACACTTCCTGGAATCAAATTAATAGCATGATCATGATCATAAATAGGTGGGAGGCCCTTGGGAGTCTCAAATACCTTGGAATGATTGTCCAAGACTTTTTGGAGATCTGGAGAAATGGATGATTTTGATTTGGGAACCTATAGTGAAAATAATTGTGCAATTATGCCTCATTCTTCTTTCTTTAGAAGCTTTGTCATTCCGTGAGAGCTGATTATCTTTCCTGGTTTCCCTGCGATACCCCTTAAATCAACTTCCTTTCCTTTTGAAGAGAAGTTCATGAAAAGTTATTAAAAATTAAAAGCTATTGTACCCAAGGATTGTAGCGATTGGAATACTAGTACAATATCAGCACCACCCATTGGAATGGAAAGCATTGGGCTGTTAAATACATATTCTCCCATGGATAGCTTTATATTATGGCACTTTCCTGAACAATTTATGGGTCCTCCACTTGCAACCATCACTTGGCACTTTGGTGTTGGATATAGGAAGAAATTTAATTCCTTGGCTATCTTACGATGAATAAAATTATGGGTATTTCCCAAATCAATCAACACTATTACCTTTTTCTTCTTGATATGCCCTTCTATCTTGATAGTTTGAGGAGTGGTAATTCCAACCAATGCATTACAAGATATGGTCGGATTCATTTCTTCTTTTCTTAGGGTTTGTTCCTGGTGTATATCCTCTTCTTTTGAAGTTTCTTGTTCCTTTCCTTCCTCCTCTTCACAGTATATGTAAAATATTTTCTTCTCGGCACACTTATGACCTTTAGTGTATTTGCTATCACAACTGTAACAAAGCCCCTTTGCTCCTTTTTCTTCCAATTGTTGTGGTGTCAAACTTGTAGGTTGTGGATGGATAGGGGCAGTAACACTTCCATCTTTATGATTGTGAGTGGTAGAATTCCTTGTTGCCATAATTTTCCTTTCCATTTTTCTTGCCAACCCAAATGCCTTCTCCAATGAATCTGGTTCCCAAAGGTGAACCTCATGTTGGATGTTATCTTTTAAAGTCCCTATGAACACATCAATCCTATGCTCCTCTGGAATATCTTTCACCCTTATATTCAATTTTTGGAAGTCCTCAATGTGCTCCATCATTGAACCATTTTGTTTGAGATTTATCAATTGGCTAAAAAAAGTGTTTCTTTTTGTATCCTCATAATGTGCTATCATTTCATCCGTAAAAATAGCCCAGGTGACAATTCGTTTACGAGAGCAAAGCCATCGATACCATACAAACTGATTTGTTTCCAAATATAAAGTTGCAAAGCATACCTTTTGTGTGTTTTTCACATTATGGAGATCGAAAAATTGCTCCATTTGTAGTATCCATGTTTCAGGATCCTTTCCATCAAAGTTCCTCATATCGATCTTTCGAACATGGTGGTTCTTTGATCCAACATTGGAGTCTATGAAATCATTGTTAACATTTATTTTGTTCTCATCATGAGTTTTCTTTACTACCCTTTCACCATTAGTAAGCATTCCTTGTAGAAACTTTGTCAGATGTGTCTTCAAATTTGTCTCCAAATCTTCCATGCCTTTCTTTAAATCATCGATCTTAGCTTCCACATTGTCTATCTTAGTTTCCACGTCGTCCATCTTACCCTCCACGGTGTCCATATTAGCTTCCAATTCATTCATGTTAGCTTCTACTCCTTTCTTTAAACCATCCATCTTAGCTTCTACATCTTTGTTTAAACCATCCATCTTATTTTCTATTACCTTTTGTGCGAGTGAAATTTGTCGCACTTGGTTTTGTAATATTGATATATCATGTCGAATCTCTTCCTCTTCTTCATGAGTCATGTTAGAGCTTTCAGTTTGCTTACTGGGTGTTTCCACTTTCTTTCTTCGGGGCATCAATTACTGATAATAATGCTTCACTATGCCCTTTGAATTCCTTCAAACTATTTTTTCAAACCAAGCTTATGCAAAAATTTAAAAAAAAAATACACACCTTTTTTTCACTTTGTAGGAGCTCAATATTGAATCTGATGTACCTCTGTAATTTTGGATCTCTCAATTCTGAAATTGTGACATGTATTAGCCCTCTGTGTCCTCTTTCCACTGCCGCCAGTTTGATCGAAATTGGATTCTCCAAGGAAGATTTATGCCAAATCTCTCACGGTGACCTAATTATAGACTAGTTGAGTAGATCAAACTTGTACGATGTGCCACATGTCACTATTTTGACCTTAGTACTTAAAACTGATACACAGAAAACTGGAGGTCATCCTCTTTCTGAAACTTCTGATGAGATTTCAACCTAATATTCAAAACAAACATTATGACGATTTTCCCCAGGTCACCTGTTTGGAATGTAATTCAGGAATCTGCAAAAATTCCAACTTCCTCATATCATATCTCTGCTAATATAGTGAGAAAAGCTCTAAAATTTGGACCCAAAGTTTAGAACTATTTTGGCCCAAATGGGTTTTTGTTTTAGCTTCAGAAACATCGCAAAAAAAAAAGTTATAGCGAAAATTGCACGATGACCTATTTGGAGCAGCGAAACCCTAGAATCCAAAGCTTTGATATAAATGTTATGAAACCAGCACAAAAAAAGATAGAAAATATAGATCAACACCTTAGAAATAAGCCTCTTCGATGGGGTAACCTCCTTTACATTACACAATGAACAATTCATGGATGATTCAAATGGAAAAACCTCCTTTCTATATATAGGAGTCTATGGGGCCACAATATAACCAAGTCGACCTAACAATAATAATATAAAGGCACCAAATAACAATAGAGGGATTCTATAGGGCACAATAATAACAATATGGTGACAATAGGGGCACAATAATAACAATAAGGGATACAACGACAATAGTAATGGGGGGATCACTAATATTATAGGGACCTAACAACACATCTCTTAATAAGATCCTAATCTTGGAATCACAACCATTTGTTGGCTTAGGGGGTCTTGTCCCAGGTTTGGAGTTAGTTGCGTCAACCAAGAAAACCCTACACTACTTTCCCTTTCAGCAGCAACCTACACAGCAGAGGTCACTGTCTCCCCTGAAGCAGTATTGGGGAATGCAAGAACCAAGTTTCTGCATCCAGAGACTAGTGTGATGTCTTTATGTTCCCTAGACCTATGTCCATGAAGATCGGTAGTCTTCTAGGGCTCTTTAATGTAACTAGGTTAGCACGACTTTCAGACTTTCGCGAAGGTCCATGATCAGTCTTTGCAGTCCTTAAACATGTGATTTACCTATCTTCGCGCATCAATAAGAAACCCTAGATTGGAGTTCATGTAGATCTTCTTAATTCATTAGAGAACATAAGGGAAATATCTTTTAACTTTGCATAAGTAGATAATCATTCATTGCATGCATCATTAAAACAGATTCAATGAATTCGTGTAGTACTCATTCATTAATTCATAAAACATATCATTAATCGACAAAATATAACATAAATAAGTTTAACGAAAATACACAGTAATTCTTCAAAAGTTGTCTTTATTGGTCTTGAATTCATAGGTTACAGACTCTTCTTCCCTGTGCACATAGCTGCAAGGGTCTGCACACTCAGCTGCGGACTCTACCCAGGCCTCCTACGTACTCAGTTGTAGGATCTTTCCCTTCTTCACCTAAGTGCTGGAAACAGAGCCTTCCTACCTTAGCTCTTGCCCCAGACAACAAAAACCCTTCAGCATACTCAATTATCTATCAAAATTTATCTTTAAGACTCACTATGAGTAAACTACTTATGGTTTTTCTATGAAAATACCATGCCCCCAACTCATTGGTGAGTCTTCAAAACTGCCTATCACTTACCCAAACAAGGGGCTGAGGCCCCTATGACTCTTGACTAGATACATGCTCTGCATCCATATTTTGCAGAGACTTTACATTCTTTACAAAATTCTTTACAAGAAATGACTAGATTAATTCAATTCTACCCGTGGGGACCCCATCCCAAGGGACCCATTTCATTACCAAAAAAAATTGTCTAGAAATGTAAATAAAACATAACAATGTCTTTCCCTCTTTTGAGAAGTCTAAGGTAATCAATACCGGCCTTAAATGATTATCTAGAAAATTAATATCAGAAGAATCATCTCCTCCTATCCTTGATACTTCTTCCAGAATGTATCCCCCAAGAACAAGTTTACAATTTGTTTGTTATTTTTTCCTTTTCACTTGCTTCTCACCAACTCTCTCCAGACAGTGTGAATTACCTTTATAAAGAAGGCAAAAAGTAATCATCCATTACCTATAGAACACTCATTTAGCACTTGGAAACTACCCCTACCTCACCTATGGGTGACAGGTAGTTACTAGGTTATAAATGAGCTTTACTTCCCATGCCCAAAGACAACATCCTTTCTTTTAGGGAAGTAATAAATTAGCCAATTCCATAATTCACAATTAATCAAATCATTCAGATTAGATGTCGAGGACTTATTACTGGGTAATTAATATACGTCATCAATTTGGAGCCTCATCTCTTTCCGCCAAGTGTACTCCAACATTGATTTTAGATACCTCTTTATTATTTTCAACATATTAAATACAAATTTTAGAGTCATTCATTTTCAGTAATAAAATAATAAAAATAAGTTCTTCATATGTCTTTCAAAATTGAACATCCAAGAAGGAAACACATGTATACAATTTATCTACACATAACTTCAAGTCAGTGATATCACACAAATTAACTTTTACTCTTTCCCCAAGTCAAATTCACCTAACACTCCCCCCTTAAACCTTGACTTGGGGTTTCCCTTGACCAAATCCGACTAAAAAATTCAAGTGAATTAGCACTGATCACCTACATACTTTAACCTCCTCAAATTTTATACCTAAAGTCTCTATTAATCTTGAATTCCCCATATCACCTAGGTATAACACCAAAATTTACCGACAATTTCCCAAGGGTACACATTCCATACTAGGTCTTATAGTAGTATGCTCTTTTACATGCCATATATTTTTTTACTACATTATAATAGTTTTTTAATCCCTTGTTTCTGTTCCAACATGTATGCTTCCATCTGCTTCTGAAAAGCACCAACATTGCTAATCATCAAACACTCAAGTCACAAATTTAACCAATCAATAATATTATTTCACACCTGACCTCTCATTCATGCAAACACCAAAATAATAAACGAAGTTCTCAAACACTAGGGTGATAATTTCCCATAGTAGATCATCATTATTAATTTCCTTTCTCTTTTCCCACTGATGCTTTTTGTAGGCCTCATTTGGGATTAAACCAATGAACTCAATGGCACACTCATTCACAACATCCTTAGTATCGTTGGGGACATTTCCATTGGTGGGTATGGACTTCCTCATTATCTACCCCATGTTGGCTATTAGAAGGAACTAATCCCACCCTTTCACAAAGAAATTGTTGGTACCCATGTGACCATCTTTAGATTTGTTCCCTAATCAGGGGTTTCCATAGTTCTTTGCCATCCAAATAAGAAGGGGGGATTTCAAGGGATTTCCTGCCTTTAAATCACTATAACCTCCATCAAACTATATTATTTTATACTTGAGAACATCTGTAGGGACATTCTATGTGAATTACTGAAAACAATCCTTCCAACAATTCACCACAATCTCTATGGTGCTTGAATGGCATTGAATAGGAATCATTCATTTCCTCCCCCTATACACAGAACATTTTTCATTTTCCCATTTGGCCTCCAATAATATCATCTTGAAGGGAGTGTAAGTTTATCTCTCTCAATCATACTCATTCCTTGGGTGCTTTCTGCATCTCAATATATGAATCTTTGACACAATGCTCATTTTCGAATGTTGCAAGTGAGTTGATGTATTTAGGAATATTAGTGACGATCTTGGTCTGGATTGAATAGATAATGTTCCATCTAGATATGTATTTACAACTACTTGAAATGTAGCCACACCAATTCAAATATCTAAAGCACTCATCTTTGGTCAACCTAACCTACTTGCAAGGATATTAAGAAAGGAAATTCCTTGTCGAGGATTTTTTGGCACCATTGTTCAAACAATTCTCTCCAGGTGCCTTGTATTCATCCATTCTAACTCTTCCACATTCAACAGTCAATAAAGGGGACCCTTTTCCTAACATTTTTTGATGTTTTTTCTTCATTAAGCATTGTTTATGTGTTATCTATAGAAAAACCTGTAGATTCACAAGATCTTGTAATCTACTTAAACAAGAGACAAGAATCTACTTCTACTCTTTACAATGAAAGCCCATAAACATAGAGAAAACAATAATCAATAGAGGAAGAGAATCAAAGGTGCATTAAACAATAAATATTCCGGAAAATCCACAGATCAAAACACCACTATCTATTTTCTATTAATCCAAAAATTCAATATGAAATTACAATGCTTGTTCTCTCTAGAACAATCCCAGCACTCAGCAAATTCAATCTCCAAATCATAAGAAAGCTTAGGGCCAAAGCTTAGCCTATTGACAAGCTCTCCAAGTCTCTATTCCAATGTGTAATTTCTATGGAGAATAGCTTGTATTTAAAGGGAAATAAAGCCTCTAAAAATAGTGCAATCCCTCAAGGATCAATTCATGAATGCATGCACTATCAGTGCAACTCATAAAAATCTAAAACAAATAGTACACTGTCCCTGCACTCTAGTCTCAACTAGGTCTTTCTCAGAATCAACACGCATGAGTTTTTGATGGTGGAATATTCAGTTAACTACAATAGCACTAATTAGGTCACTAGTGTCCCAACTGACTGTTTACTCACTATTAGTTCCTGAAACTGATTAGAACTAATTTAACTGGACTTAACCCAATAAATTGAGATAAGTAATTACAACTCATCCATAACTCATCCTTAACTCCTATAAGTTATGGATAACATATGCATGTCTTCTAAAAGGTTTCTAATTCGATTTTCCTAAATTAATTAAGTTAATTAAACTTAATTAATTATTTTCAAATTGATATGAGAAAATAATTATATTTTAATTCACAGTTTAATTCAAGGACAAATTAACTGGAATTTCTTGTTTCCATTGCAACACTCCCTCTCAACAAGAAAAGGATTATCCACAACCCCAATCGTGTCTTTGTGAAACTCAAATTTACATCTTGGAAATTCCTTTGTGAAGATGTCAGCATCTTCCTCCTTCGTGGGAATGTAATCTAACAACATGGTCCACCTCAATACACAATCTCTGAAATGATGATATTGGATATCTATATGCTTGGATCGATCATGCAAACTGGATTTAGGTACCTCTAATCATATTACTACATCAAAAAGATATTTTACTTCCTTAGTGTATTGAACAATATCAATCTTTTTGATGATAGAAAAAACCTATGAGAGTTTTTGGAAAACTGGGAGAGAACCTTGATTATGGAAGCTTTCAAAATGTGTTATATGCTTTAAATAGCTCAGTGGATTTCCTACCAAACTTAGGCTCAAGAAAACATGTTGATTTTACATGAGATTCAATGATAATTATAGAGATGACATATGGTTTCAGAGTTGTAGTTGGGGAGGTGGATCATCATGCTGAATGTAAACAATAGCTTCCACTACTTCTCCTGAGGTAGTTCCTCCAAGTTCCTTTAGTTACCTACTAGAGGAGTCTCCTTGGGTTTACTACTCTCCATGCGAAATCTCCTAAGTATCTCATTGGCATACTTTCCTTGAGAAATAAACATCTCCCCATCTCCCTACTATACCTCCATGCCGAGAAAGTAATGCATCAGCCACATGTCCTTCATCTCAAACTCTCTTGGAAGGTCCTCCTTGCAAGATTTCATGAGCTTCTCATCACCTGTCAATATGAGATCATCTAAAGAAAGTACAATTATCAAAATCTTACCTTCCACCACTATGTTATACAAGTTCGCATATGCTTCACTCTTCGTGAAGCCCAACCCAGTGAAGTGGCTATCTATCCTGGTGTACCAAGAATGAGGTGCTTGCTTCATCCCATACAACGCTCTCTAGAGTCGGCACACATGTGACTCATGGTCCAAGGTTTCAAAACCTTCCGGCTGCTCTATGTACACCTCTGGCTCAATCATGCCATTGAGGAAGGCATTCTTCACTTCCATCTAATGGATCTTCCAACCCATCTGTGTTGATAGTACCAAAATAGATTTGATTAATGAGTACCTTGCAAGAGGAACAAAGGTCTCATCAGAGTCAATCCCCCTACTTTTGAAAAGCCATTAGCTATAAATATGGCCTTATGCTTCTCCACACTACCATCTATAGCTTGCTTTACCTTCTAAATCCAATGGGAGATCACAACTGACTTGTCCTCTAGTCTCTGGATCACATCCCAAACATTGTTTCAAAGTATTGAGTCATACTCCTCCACCATCACATCAACCCAAATTGGTTGTTGCATTGCTTCCTAAAAGGAAGATGGCTTTGTCACAACACATGCACCCATAAGTGAAATCTATCCAGTGTACCTCTCTGGTGACCTCCTCTCTCTGCGCTGAGAATAGGATGCTCCCACATTCTCCCGTTCATCATCCAACAATTTGTCAGCCTCTTTAGTGTGCTTTCTTCCCTCTCTGGAAGACTCTACCTGCGTGGATGTCTCCACTCTCGGAACCTCTGCATGTGACTACTCCACATCAATTTCAAGCTCCTCAACCTTAGGAACTAAAAGTTCCTCCTCTGCATGTAGCTCAAGCTCCCTCTCAAGGGATACTCGCATTGCCTTCTCCTCATCAAACTTGACATCTCTGTGAACCACTATCATTCGACTGGTTTGCATGTACACCTGATAGTTGTGAGGAGTATCAGTGTACCCCAAAAAATCCCCAACTCTGTTGTTGGCTTAAGCTTCTTCCGTGCATCTTTGGTCACATGGAAATAAGCCGATGACCCAAAAATCTTGAAGTCCCTGAAGTGACCAACATCTAGTCTCTTACCAAAATAAGCTTCCTCTAGTGTTTTAATCTCAAGTATTTGATGTGGGCTACGGTTCTGAACATAAACCGTTGTTTTGCATGCCTAAGCCCACAAGTGTAGTGGTAGGCCCTGATCATGAAACATCACACTTGCTGCCCTTACTATTCTCTTGTTCTTCCTCTTGGCAACCCCATTCTATTGAGGGTTATGAGGTGCCATCAACTCTCGTTTAATCCCTTCGACTGCACAAAAGTTATTAAGCTCATTGGAGACATATTCTCCCACTGTTATCACTCCATAGAGATTTAACCTTCTTACCTGACTCTTTCTTGACCAATGCTTTGAATTCACAAAACTTAGTGAATGTCTAATCCTTTCTCTACATGAAAAATTTTCAGCATTTATGAGAATAGTCATCTACAAATATAACATAATACTTGTTTTTGGTGGTGGATACTGTCGAGAATGGTCCAGACACATCTAAATGGACTCTCTCAAGAATAGACTATGCTCGACTTTCTTTATCTCCAAAGGAAGACTTGGTGTATTTTCCCAAAGTACAACTCTTGCAAGCATACCTTTGGGAAGACTTGTAGATATTTGTTGCAATATCTTCAATGCCCCATGATTCAAGTGGTCCAATCACTTGTGCCACAACTCACTGATGTCTTAGCTCAACATCCTTTCCACTTTTGAACTCAAATCAACACAATCCTATACCTCTACCTTAAAGTGTATCTGAACTCGAATCCCTATCTTCTTTACTTGGCCTATGGCTATGTGTCGAAGGAATGCCTTTCCTTTTGAAAATATCACATCATAGCCTCTATCCTCATGCATGGAAATGGATACCAAGTTCTTTGTCAGTCTGGGTACATGCATAACATTCTTCAAGGTTAGTCGAGCCACATGCTCCCTCTGAAAAGTAATAGTACCCACACTAGTAACACTATACTTACTGTCATCACCCATCTTGATATGCATCTTGAGATCTTTCTCCTCTATTTCACTGAGTAACTCTTTGTTGCCAGTCATGTGGAAAGAATTTCCACTGTCTAGGTACCAAACACTTCCCATCATTGAAGACACCATGCATGTAATGAGGGAAAAGTAAAATTCAAATTGGGAGGCCAAAGCCTCACTTGCCACTCCTGATGAGGAATTCTCCGTGGACTTCTTCAATGGACAATTTGTAGCAAAGTGACCCATCTTGTGACAATGAAAGAATTTAACTTTCGTCATGTCCTTCTTCTTACCTCCATGATAAGAATTTGATTTGGAATGAGAAATTTTACCTTTCCCATTCCCTGCCTTAATTTCTAAGGCACGGTTCTCTTCATCATTAATCTTTGATGAAGAGCCATCCATGGTTTTCCTAATGATCTCATCCTACATCAAATCCAACCATAGTCATTCCCAAACTGGCATCTTCTCCCAACCATTGACAGAGTCCTGATAACTATGCCAACCTTTTTGGAGTCCAAGAATAGCAAGGCTCACCATATCCTCCTCGGCAACTATGATTCAAACACTTCCAAGTTCATCTTGACATTGAGTGAACTTGGTCAAGTACTTTGGAATCGTCTCGCCTTTCTCCATCTTCATTTTACGAAGTTTATCCTTCAATGTCAACTTCCTTTGATCACTATTATTCTGATACAAGTGTGTCATTGTTTTCCCTATCACATGTGGAGTTTCCTTGCCATGGAGACTCGAGACAATGTGGTATCGAACTCCCTCAAGGATTATCCACCTTGCCTTCGCCACACACTTCTTCCATTCGGCTAAGTTCTATGCATCCGCAACTGCTAGCTTGGGGACTTCTTGATCAATGAATTCCTTCAAGCCATTATCTTCTAGCACAACCTACATCTTGTCCCTCTAGGCTATAAAATTCGAGCTTCCTTCCAAGTCATACTCAAGGCTCAACCCATGGAACACCATCTACCGATCCTGAAGTATGTATGCAAATTTGACTTTCACCTGTAACCGAGAAACTCAAAACTTAAAAATCTCATCTAGAGAGCTAAATTTAAATCAGCTATATCTCCCTCTTCCGAATTCTAGTTCGGATGATTTGTTTTTTGAATTTGGGTATCTTTTCCTAAGGAATCCAAATCTGCAATTTGTTTCTAAAAATTTTGTACAGAAATTCTCAGATCTTCTTTGCAAACTTGTGGCCCAAAAAAGAATCTTGCTCTGATACCATGTAAAAAAACCTGTAGATTCACAAGCTCATGTAATCTACTAAAACAAGAGACAAGAATCTACTTCTACTCTTTACAACGAAAGCCCATAAACATCGAGCAAACAATAATCAATAGAGGAAGAAAATCAAAGGCACATAACACAATAAATATCCAGGGAAAGCCACAGCTCAAAACCCCACTATCTATTTTATATTAATCTGGAAAATAAGATGAAAATAAAATGCTTGTTCTCTCTAGAACAATCCCAATACTCAACAAATTCAATCTCCAACTCATAAGAAAGCTCAAGGCCAAAGCTTAGCCAATTCACAAGCTCTCCAGGTCTCTATTCAAATGTGTAATTCCTATGGAGTATAGCTTGTATTTAAAGGGAAATAAAGCCTCTAAAAATAATGCAATCTCTCAAGGATCAGTTCCTGAATGCACGCACTATCAGTGCAACTCACAAAAATCTAAAACAAATAGTACATAGTCCCTGCACTTTAGTCTCAACTGGGTCTTTATCAGAATCAACATGCATGAGTTTCTAATGGTGGAATCTTCAGTTAACTAGAGTAGCACTAATTAGGTCACTAGTGTCCCAACTAACTGTTTACTCACTATTAGTTCCTAAAACTGATTGGAAGTAATTTAACTAGACTTAACTCAATAAACTGAGTTAACTAATTACATACAACTCATTCATAACTCATCCTTAACTCCTATAAGTTAGGGAGAACATAGACATGTCTTTTAAATGACTTCCAATTTGAATTTCCTAAATTAATTAAGTTAATTAAACTTAATTAACTATTTTAAAATTTCTAATAGAAAAGAATTATATTTTAATTCACGGTTTAATTCAAGGACAAATTAAACTGGAATTTCTTGTTGCCATTTCTCAATATCATCTAGTGTAGTTTGTAGTTTATGTTTATTTATGCATTACACCTATTTATCCTTATCTAAGATTCAATATACTACAAACTTTTAATATGACCTCTTCTGATGGTCGATCTCTCACCCACATCGCATGGTTTTTCTCTTTTTCATGGGATCCTCTCTTTATATTTCAAAACAACATATTTCCTTGATGCACAATAATGGGAAATACTCTAATAATCATCATATTTCTTTCCCATGAAACATGATCTCATAGTTTGAGGTTCTTATGTGGTGTTTGATCCTCATTATTAAATCCCTTGACCCCATCACATCACCTATATTCAAGAAGTATTTATCCTTCTACACTACAAATAATATCAACTCCAAATATCTTGAGAACTTGAACCCATCATGTAAGAAATGGCTAAGTCACTCCTGCTAGAGATTTTAGGCCAACCATGGATTTGATAGCATATTAAAAATCACATGAAGAGAAAATAAAATTAACTTAGATCAAAAAGGAAAAATTATAAACATAGCCACACAATATAATATATATATCGTGACATATGTGAACCATCATTCCCACTATATTTCCTTAACTAAAACTACAAATCCATGGGCAGGAACTCGCAACACCCTCCCCTGAGACCTCCCTAATGTTCATGGTGCATATAAATCATGCAAAGAGTATAAAAACTACAAGAGATTCTACCGCCTTTTTTTTCTTTGGAGATGCGGCGACATAGGAGTACAAGAGATTCTCCCACCTTATTTTTCTTTGGAGAAGGGGGGACATAGGAGTACATAGTCAGTAATTGAGGGTAGTGCTTCTCATTGTAATTCCTCTACACCAAGAGAGCCTTTTGGTGCTCAGAGATTTTGTTAATACATTTTCAACATTCTTCGAAGGCTCAACATTTTCAAGAAACACCTTCTTGTCTTCAATCATACCCCTCACAAAGTGATACTAGACATCAATATGGTTTGTCTTTCAATGATAAGCAGGTCTTTTCGCTAAGAAAAATGCACTTTTTCTATCACAATCTGTCCTTAGAGCATGTTGTACCAACCCCATAATTAAACAAAATCGTTGTAGCCAAAATATTTCCTTTCTTGCATGAGTGGCTGCCATGTATTCAACTTGTATAGTTGAAAATGCCATTATAGGTTAACCTGATAATCCAATTTATTTATCCCCTTAATAGGTTGAACACATACCCACTTGTTGATCCTCTATGATATAGATCTCTAGCCTAGTCTTCATTAAAAATTCCATGAATTTCCAACAGCCTATCGAATCACGGTCTTCATTAGTAGCACAATCCATGTTCAATAGTGCCACACAAATACTTAAAACCCTCTTGATCATTTTCCAATGCTCCCTCTTTATTTTTAACATATATATACTAAATATTCCCATTTCATGTGAAATCTCTTATAGGGTATAAGGCATTGCATACATTAAAATTCCAACCACACTGGCATATGGAACACAAGACATGTCATCTTCCTTTTCTTGTACCTTGGGACATTAATCTACGTATAACTTTACACCTATATGAGGGATCTTCACCCATTTACTTTCCTACATAATAGAACTCCGCAATATTATCTCAACATACTTCCTATAACTTACCCAAAGTTTCTTATTTTCTCGATCACTTCTAATTTCCATGCCCAAGATAGAATTTGCACCATTGAGATCCTTCATGTCAAATTTAGAGGAAAACTACATTTTCACTACCTCGATTATTTTCTTATCATTTCAATTCAACAACATATAATCCACATAGATGACCAAATAAATAAAATTATCACCAACGATTATAAAATACACACAATTATTCACTTTTCTCCTTGTAAAGATAAAACTACATTGAAACAAAAGGGATTTAAATATGCTCCTTATGTAGAAGAAAAATACTCCTTTTTTGAAGGAGGGGTTGTTTACATGGATCCTTCAAGTACATAGGTATATCATGAGGCATGGTTGGTTAACTCATACAAATCTTCTCATATGACTTCTCATAGGGGGTGGTTTTTCAAGCATGAAAGGTTCGATGGTGGTTATGTTTTCTTACGAGAAGAATAAAGAGCCAAAATTATAGGAAGAGGAAAATTCAAGTTGAAGCTCATGGATGTAAGGATTATGATACTCCCACCTACTCTACACATCTCAATATTAGCCAGAAAATTGATTTCCATAAGCAAGACAAGTGATGCATACATAAAAATAATGTTTGGAAAGGATACCAAAAGAATGGTTTGAGGAGAAATGGTGGTGTTGAGGGGATTTTAGATTGGAACTTTGTATAAGTTATTGGAAAGAACTATTAGTGATGGGTGCAACAGTTTTGGTGTTCCTAAGAGTGGAGCAAAATAGGGAAAAACTCTTATAGCTTATGGAAAAAAGACTATGTTGTGGCATCAAACATTAGAACATATCAGAGAGAAGGTCCTTCAAGTACTACATAGTTAGGGTATGTCTAATTTATATCTAAAGTTTGATCTCTTTGAACATTGTTTATATGGGAAGTAGAATCAGGTGATATTTTCCTCTACTGCTAAGAGGGTAGAGGGAATACTACATCTAGTGCATAATGATGTGTTTTGACCTATGTCAGTTTCATCGTTGAGAAAATATATATACTACATCTCATATATATATGATTTCTCAAGGAATACATGGATATTTCCTCAAGAAGAAATACGATGTCTTTGACATATTTAAATAATTTAAGGCTCTGTTGGAGAATCATACAAAGAAGAAAATAAAGGTGCTGAGGAAAAATAATGGTTGAGAATTGTATGGGAGTGAATTTGAAGAGTTATTTAAAAAATGTGGTATAGGTTTGCGACATACTACCCCATACACACCTCAACAGAATGGAGTTTTAAAAAGGACGAATAGGACATTGATGAAAAAAGCAAGGAGTATGCTCAGTGGTGTTGGGTTAGTATAGGGGTTCTTGGTAGAGGTAATGGAGCTGCATGTTACCTGGCAACATTTCTTGTAGTTCCCCTATTTTTTGCATCTCTGAAATACCTTTACAAACTTTATTGGATATTTCGATCTCTCTCTAGATTTGAATCTTGCACTTGAGGACTTATTTCGATTTTTTTTTGGGACAATCCTCTTATAGGCAAGGAATCTCTATTTTGGATCTCCATGTTTTTTTCTTATATCCTCTTACAACAAGGATGAGACTATTTCATTTAATTTTATGGTGGTTGCATCACTACCTATGTAAACAACGATATTATCCCATGAGTCTAGTGAAGAACATAATACACTAATGAACATACCCTAATTTGAAATATTAATATAAACAGATAAAAATTGACTCACCATAGTATTGAGAGCATTCAAATACTCTATCACCAAGTCTCCATCCTTCATCCTCATATTGTACATATTTTTTTACATGTATAATTTACTAACCAGGCCCCCTAAATTGTCTCATAAATCCTTTGATGTACCTTCCAATGACACATTCAACAATACTGAATCTGAGAGACATAATCTTATTTTTTCTTTTTCCTTTTGATTTAAATTTGTCTAATGTGTCATTGAAATCCCTGTCAATGTAGAACCTATAACCATAACAATCCATTGATATTTTTCCACCAACAACTCTTTCATTTTGTGCTTCCACTTCTTAAAACTCTACCCATCAAATTTCTTAATCTTGATTTTTAAACTACTCACCATATCTTTTCACCACAAGAATCACTGTCGTAGATATCCTAGAATAAAATGATCTATCTTAGGTCTGAGAAAAACTCGTTAGCCACAAAGGAATCTCGTTGAAGCCAAAACTTGTTTTATACAAATTGTTAAAAAATTACTAGAGAGAAACAAAATATTTACGAAGAGAATTATTAGTAGGAACAACAATAGCATATATGCACACAATGATTACCTTGGGAAAGCCTAGATAAAATAATTTCATTAGATACTTGGAAAAAATGTGCTAAAGCAGGCCAAGTGAGCCTTCATCATCACTTCTCTGCCCTACTTATCACATTCTTCACCTGAATTTTTAAAGGCTTCATTATATGAATTCCATGGGTGCTCAAAACTGTGTACCCAAAACCACTATCAATTTACCCAATCAAATTTGACTCTTTCCAAGAGTTAATTTTACATAACATATATGAGTCCTAAAAATATGTATGCATGTTAGGTACCCATGTACAAACAATTTTTTTGAAACACAATATAAAATAGATTAGGCAAAGAAGGAAAACCCAGTGGGAACAAAATGGCCTTTCAAAATGCATACTACCTCTACTATGCAATTTCTATGAAGAAGGATGGTGTTTCTCATCACAAACCCCATCATGTATTTATCCTATCTCATCATGTGAGAATCCCTTGGCTACTAGTTGAGCCTTGTACTCTTTTACAATAGATGTGATTTCTCATGGAGTACCTAAAAACTAAAATCTAGTTCTTTATATCTTGGCAGTATCACTTGCTAGTATAATAGATACATGTAAAGTATGTTGTGCCTCACATGGCTTCCCATATGAGCCTAAAACAAGTTGGTCAATGTATTCTAGAACAATTGCTAAAATTTGATCATAAATTTGATCCAAACGGTGTAATATCATCTCAAAGATATGTCTTAACAAGAGGTGGAAATGTGCATCCAACTCATTCGAGAGTGCATGCAAGGGATCTTGCATAAAAATTTCATATATTTTTTCTCCATTTAATACATGTGGAAGGGTTAAAATAGAAACATAATATAGTCTCAGAAATAAATAAGAGAAGGTATACAAGTTAAAATGACGATCCACCTCCCCAACTACAACTCTGAAATCATATGTCATCTCTATAATTATCATTGAATCTCATGTAAAATCAACATGTTTTCTTGAGCCTAAGTTTGGTAGGAAATTCACTGAGCTATTTAAAGCATATAACACATTTTGAAAGCTTCCATAATCAAGGTTCTCTCCCAGTTTTCCAAAAACTCTCATAGGTTTTTTTTCTATCATCAAAAAGATTGATATTGTTTAATACACTAAGGAAGTAAAATATCTTCTTGATGTAGTAATATGATTAGAGGTACCTAAATCTAATATCCATCTATCTAATGATGAAGAAATAGTAAAAAAACCATGAGCCTCACCTTGATCTTACAATAGACTGTCTTTAATCCTCTTTTCCTAGCATTGCTGAGTATGTAGCTCGTAAGGTTGTATTCATAAAGTAATTTTTCCATAAGATCAATGGCCTTACCATATAGAAACTTTATAGATGAAATCCTTTGTTACATTAGTTTCACCTTGTTATATTCTTCCTAGACCATCCAAACTTTTGGTTCTATTGTAGTCGCTACAACAAAAACCAAAATTTTCGTCTAACACCAAATTTTCGGTACCCTTGTACTTTTCAAAACTTTAGTCAATTCCTTGTAGATTACTACAATCAAAACTCATTGATAACCAAGTTATCATCAATGTCAGATTTGTCTATGTTGCATGAGATCCATTATCTATGTTTACCTGTCCCAATCCATTCCTTTCAATTAGGGTTTATGGAATTTTTCACTCATTTATTTTACATACAATGTTTCAACACTGCTTCTCTATTTATGTTTAGGTAGATTAAAGAAATTAGGGTTTATAAGGAATTACAAAAAATATTTGCATGTTTTCCTTTTGTATGTTCGAGGTTTGGACAAGATTGGAAGTAGATCAAAATATTCATCGCTATATGTAGCAACTCTTAATGGGAATCATATATTATTATGTCGAGCTTCAGACTTAAGTGCTTGCTTCATTAAATAGTGCCCTGCAGGAGAATCAAGGTTCTATAGTTTCACAAGTTGTGAAGTGGTTAGAAATGGAGAGAGAGGATGTGGAACCTCTTCTTACTTACCATGTTTTTTCCTTGAAACCATATGAAGAACAATATATGGTCAAAGCAAGTCCACTCTTAGACAGGTAATGATTTTCTAAAAGCATTCTTAGCTTGTTTATAATAAGAGGTCTTCTAAAGTCTTGGATGATGCGACCTCTTTAAAATAGTTGTCAATTGTTGATACAACTTTTATACAACTAAACTTACAGATGGTGCCACTGATAAACGTGCCAACATGCATAAAGGAAAAACTTTTGTAACTCATTATAATCATTGTTTGTTTCTCAAATGTGCTTGGATGGGTCCAAGTCTTATCATATTTTGCTTCAATTGATGAAAATATTTCCTCTTGGGAATAGAGATTATAAATACCAACGATGGAAGTGGAATTAAGATTTGGCCTACAAAAACATTTGGAGCCAAAGTTTCTCGTTCTTTTGGGATAATTCATCATAGAAACAATTATAATTCAAATGCTCATAATAGAATAGAAAAGGGGAAAATTGTAAAGTGCAGGTTGGGCTACCTCAAGAAACAGAATGCACATTAAGGTGGAGTGTACTGATAAGGGTGACCAAGACAAAGAAAATACCCAAGCATTGGGGTAACCAAAAAAACTTTATGTCTAGAGTTAATTAAGTAGTTCCTACATCTTCACCTATTGGAGGTATAAGCCACTATTAAAACACTATTTTCAATTAAAAATCAAGTTGATAATTAGGAGGAAGCACATCTTGCAGTTGCAAGCTAAATATAGGAAACCACCTTAACCAGATTGGGAAGAGAAGGAATCTTCTGCCAGCTTGTACCTTCATTTCAAAAATGTTGTTTGGGGTGTTATTGGTGACACATATTCATGGGTTAACTTTGCATTATTTGGAGTGTCAGTCAAGTAAATAATATCTTAGGACCTATCAAGGGCTCTGTGCCTAGCTATTATTATAGCAATTGGAAATCCTACCTCTAGTGTTATGCTCTTAGTAATGCCTATAGAGGTGTAGAGAAATTTATGTGTCAGTGTTGTTGATCCACGCATTTCATTTAATCCAAGAAAACTACCAAGTATAGACAAGAAATAGCAGGCATAGGGTTCAGTCTAATAAATTTGACAATAACATTAGGGATGGGGAGTGTGTGCAACCATTTCCAATAATTCCATAGAGGGATTCCATTACACACGATAGAAAGTGAAAATGGATATGTTTTTGCATTACACACACACACACACATATCTGTTTTTCAATCGATTTCATTTATGTCGCTATTCTACTGAGATTTTAGCTTAATAATGCACAAGGGAATAACTAAAGAAACACAATTAACTCTAGAATCATTCCTTCTATGGCAATGGGACATTTCATATACATGATCTCAAATTATAAGCCATAATTCTCTTGGAAAGGATTGGCCCACGAACTTATTAGATGTAGGAATTTACAGGGTAAGTTCTTCAGAAAGAACACCAAAAGGACACCGCTCACAACCAGATCACAGATCAATACACCAGTATTTTTGACGTGGTTGAAACCCTCAAAGAGGGAAACAGTCCACGGCCTGCGCCAACGTGGCTACTAGAGGAAATTTATTAATCAAAGAATGAAAATTTACATAAGTTTCTCTCATGCACAGATTACCCGAACAATGACCTTCCATGCGCTTTAAATAGAACTCATGGACCAATCGGGTGTCAAGCCACGGATCAAGTGTTGGTAATACCGAGGAGAGAATGAACCGTCGTATCACTACATATCGTGACCGTCGGATTGTAAGTTACAAAATGTACAACAGTAAAGAAACACACTTTACCTAACTCTATACCTAACTCCATACTAGACCAAGTTGAACTTAACTATTTCCTATGTGTCGGAATATCCTAACATCCCCCCTTAAGAACAACTTGGGATAGGATTGAAGGATTTACAAATATGACACAATAGGAGAAGGAAGGAGGCACTAGAGCCTATCCCCCCTTAGTGACAACTTCCTGAACTCCAAGCATATATCGAAGTCTAGTGAACTTCGCCTCTGTGAGAGCCTTTGTGAAGATGTCTGCAACCTGATCATCTGTTGAACAATATTGCACTTCAAGAACATGGTCATGAATGAGCTTTCTGATGAAGTGCATGTGTAGTTCAATGTGTTTGCTGCGCTGATGCTGGACTGGATCTTTGCATAGCTGAATGGCACTTTGATTATCACACCAAAGTGTGGTTGGATGCTGCTGCTCAAAGCCAAACTCTGATAGGATCTGACGAAGCCACAAGGCTTCCTTACTAGCTTCCACGGTACCACGATACTCTGCTTCTGCTGATGAAAGAGAAATGGCAGCATGTTTCTTACAAGCCCGTGTAATAGGTCCTGAACCAAGAGTGAATACATAACCAGCAGTAGACTTCCGATCATCAGGGTCACCAGCCCAATCAGAATCAGTGAAACCAACTAACAGAGGAGCTGCTTTGGCACTGTAATGAATCCCAAACTGTACTGTACCTCGAACATAACGAAGTATTCTTTTAGCTGCTTTCCAATGACTTTCACGGGGGTTTTGCATAAAACGAGCAACAAGGCCAACAACAAAGGAAAGATCAGGACGAGTATGGGTTAAATACAAGAGTTTTCCTACAAGTTGACGGTATAAGGTAGCATCAACTTCAGGAGAAGTACAAGAGACTAAAAGTTTGACTCCAGACTAAAAGGGAGAAGGGGCTGGCTTACAGTCTTCCATGTGAAAATGACGAAGAATATCACAAGCATACTTGGACTGGGAAAGGAAAATACCCTCCTTGGATTGCAAGACTTGAAGACCGAGAAAATAGTGTAAGTGTCCTAAGTCTGTCATTTCAAATTTCTTTTTAAGTCTGGACTTCACATGGTTTATAAGGTTGGGATCACTACCAGTAAGAATAAGATCATCAACATAAAGAACAAGGATGATAAGAGAGTTGCCCACTTTCTTGGTGTAGACAGTATTGTTAGAATGACACCTAGAAAAGCCAGATTCTAAAAGAAAGCTATCCATTTTGGCATACCAAGCCCGAGGAGCTTGCTTGAGGCCATAAAGGGATTTCTTAAGTTGACAAACAAGGATGGAGTCTGTTTGTATGAAGCCAATGGGTTGTTCCATATAGATTTCTTCCTGCAAGTCCCCATGCAAGAAGGCAGATTTAACATCCATCAGATGGACTTCCCATTTTAAAGAGGCAGCAAGGGAAAGAACAAGGCAGATAGAGTTCATTTTGGCAACAGGGGAGAAGGTTTCAGTGTAGTCAATGCCTTCAAGCTGTGAAAAACCCTTAGCAACGAGACGAGCTTTATGTTTATCAACTTTCCCATCTGGTCCATACTTGGTTCTGTAAACCCATTTATATCTAACAAGTTTGCGTCCCTTTGGTAGAGGAACAAGATCCCATGTATCATTTGTCATCAATGAATGATATTCTTCATTCATAGCTGCTTCCCAATGTGGATGGCCTGAAGCTTCTGCAAAAGTGTCAGGATCATGATTTACTGGAGCTTGAGCCAGTAAAGAAGAGGCTCTTTCAAACTGAGAACGTGTACGTCGCTGATCTGTAGGATCACCGGCAAGATCACCTGCTGCATCCCGAGTAGCACGGACCCATCTTGGAAGTTGAGGATCCTGAGAAGGTGGGGGAGGATTATCATCCTCGCTTTCATCATCTGAAGAAGAAATGTTTTCAAAAGTAGAAGAGATAGGAAGAGGTGGCACATCCGCCGGACTAGGCTCGCAGGCCGATTTATTTTCATCAAATTTTCATCTCTTCTAATGATAACATTTTTGGACTTAAATGGAATAAGTCTATAACCTTTTACATCTTCAGAATATCCAACAAAAGTACATTTCTCACTCTTAGGTTCTAAAGCTTTATGCTTTTCATCTGGAATATGGGCCCATGCTTCACTTCCAAACACACGAAAGTGACTTACATCTGGTTTAATGGAACTCCAAGCTTCTTCTGGAGTGATATTCTCTAGAACCTTAGTAGGAGTGCGATTGATTATATAATTTGCACAATTAATTGCTTCGGCCCAAAAACTAAGACTGAGTCCTTTAGATTGCAGCATACAATTAGCCATTTCCTTTAAGGTGCGATTTTTCCTTTCAGCTACACCATTTTGTTGTGGAGTGTATGGAACAGTATGTTGCATTTGAATTCCATTTTCGGTGCAAAAGTTGATGAATGTGTTTTTAACATATTCTCCACCATTATCAGTTCTTAGCTTAAGAATTTGATGTCCAGATTGTTTTTCAACAAAGGCTTTGAAGGCCAAAAATGTGTTAAATACTTCGCTCTTGAGTTTTAAGAAGTATACCCAAGTGCGTCTGGAGAAATCATCAATGAAAGTTAAGAAGTACTTGCAGCCAGAGAATGAAGCAACAGGAAGAGGACCACATAAATCACTGTGCACAAGCTGTAAAGGTGTTGAGGCGTGCCAAGAGGCACGTTTGTCAAAACTGTCTCGATGATGTTTTCCGAGTACACATCCAGAACAAACACCATCTCTGCAAGATACCATAGGAAGACCTGTCACCATATTTTCTTTACATATATGTTGAAGGGAGCGATAGTTTAAGTGACCAAATCACTCATGCCAAAGTTTGCTCACTTCATCATTATGAGCAACAAATACTGAGGGAAGATTTGATGACCCAAAGTTGTGAAACTTATACAACCTTGTGGAATCATCAGCAAGACCAGTAGCTAGAATCTGTTTAGGATATTTTAGATCCTTGATTACAACATCATGAGGTGAAAATTCAATAATTTTACCTTCACCTGAATGAGTTATCTGATAGACAGATAGAAGGTTGCAGGATAAGGTTGGAACACATAATACATCATTAAACTGACCATTGTCTAGATGAACAATTCCAGTCCCTACAACATTAAGAGATCTATCATCACCAACATATATATTTTTGGTGTTACAATCATTTAAAGAAGAAAACATGGCTTGGCTTTTGGCCATGTGATAAGAGGCTCCAGAATCAATGAGCCACTCATGAGAATGAGAAGAAGAAGAAGATACATTTAATGCATAACTAGACTGAGATGATTGACAACGACATGCAGAAAGTGCCATTCCGGAAGTTGAAGTTGAAGTAGGCTCCACATGGATGTTATGTTTCTTCATTACGGCTTCCAAGGCTTCCATCTTCTTAAAGCATTTAGATTCTAAGTGGCCATCTCGATTACAAAAGTTACAATGTCTATCAGTCTTCTTCCATTTGTTTTTATTGGTCTTATCATTTTCCTGAAATGATCTTTCATTTTGAGGCTGAGTTGGTTTAGGACCATTCTTTTGAGGATATGACTTCTTAGGATTCTTTGAATTTGGTTGCTACTGGGTGGCTAACGCTTTCGTGGAAGAGTTTCCAAGATTAAGAAGACCAAGGTGTAAGAGTTTTTCTTGTTCTCTTATTAAGGAATCACAAAAGGAGTCAAAGGAAGGGGCCTTGTAGTCTTTTCCTTGACAAATGAAAGCTTCCCTTGTAGAATGGAAAGTGGAAACAAATACAGAGTAGGCTGGTCCCAACTTAGTAAGGATGGAATAAATAAGGTTACCATCTTCTTTCTTAACTTTAACACCTTCCAAGAGATATCTAAGGGTCTGTGGCTATTCTGAAGAGACCTTTACTTCTAAGTAAATCTTCCATGTAGGCTACCCACTGGAAGTAGTTAGTGTTGTCAAGAATGACTTGGCATGGACTTTCCATTTTTTTAAAAACTGAAGCTGAAGATGCTGAAAGTAAGTGTTCCAATGGATAGATCTCGAAAAAATAGGCGGTTTTAAAAAAAACGGCTCTGAAAAAGGCTTCCGGATGAAGAAGTTATGGTTTTTTGAAAAAAAATTGTTGATGTTGCCGGCAAAGTGCGCGAATGTGCGGGAATAAAAAAATCCGCCCCCACAAAATGGAGACTTGAACCCAAGACCTCTACTCTCTTAAAATAGCTTTGAACCAATTGATCTATACAAAAAATTTGAGAGAGAGAGAGAGAGAGAGAGAGAGAGAGAGAGGGGGGGGGGGCCTTGGTTTGCGTGCTTGCCTTGAGAAAGCTCTTTTTCCCTACAAAACACAAAACAAAAAACCCAACACGAATATGCAAAGAAAAACGAACCTTGCGGCTCGAAGTTAGCTTTAGCCAAAAACTAGAATTTTTTTTAAAAAATCTCAAAGTTAGCTTTAGCCGAAAAACTAAATATTTTTCTCAATGTTTCTGATTTTCCGAGATCACACTAAGCTGCAGGGAAAAGAGCATACTCATGAGAAAAATCCTTCCTTTCTGTTTCTGATTTGCCCAGATCGCACAGAGTCGCAGGGCAAAGAGCATACGCAGAAATGAAAGGTATAGATCCGGTTAAAAAAAAAGGCTAAATAAACCGAAACCGAAATAAGCAGAGAGAAAATAATAGTAAACTGCAAAAAACACTGTATACCTCCCGATCTGAAAAATGACGCAGCTAGGGCTACCGGAAACCTTTTCGCGTGAAACGAAAGGGGTTCCTCACTGGAACAGATGCTCCAAACGCAACAGAGCAGTCCTCTCGGCCCGAAAGCAGTCAGAAAGAGCAGATCTAGGAAACGACAGTCGCATGCAGTTCTACCGGCTTCAGATTTGGATCACCAACGGATGCGGCCCTCAAATAGCTCTGATACCATGTAGGAATTTACAGGGTAAGTTCCTCAGAAAGAACACCAAAAGGACACCGCTCACAACCAAATCACAGATCAATCCACCAGTATTTTTGACGTGGTTAAAACCATCAAAGAGGGAAACAGTCCACGGCCTGCGCCAACGTGGCTACTATAGGCAATTTATTAATCAAAGAATGAAAATTTACATAAGTTTCTCTCATGCACGGATTACCCGAACAATGACCCTCCATGCGCTTTAAATAGAACTCATGGACCAATTGGGTGTCAAGCCATGGATCAAGTGTCGGTAATACCGAGGAGAGAATGAACCGTCGGATCACTACATATCGTGACCGTCAGATTGTAAGTTACAAAATGTACAACGGTAAAGAAACACACTTTACCTAACTCTATACCTAACTCTATACTAGACCAAGTTGAACTTAACTATTTCCTATGTGTCGGAATATCCTAACATTAGACCTAGTGGACAAAAGTCGTATATGTGAGCCTATATGTGCTTCCAACACTAACAATTATCCACATGAAAGCATCATTATCACATTGTGTCCATCATATTAAGAATATGGTATGCCATCCTATCAGTAAAACAAAGGAGAAAATAATAAATATGTATTAGAGACATCGACCTTTAGTTTTCATAAATAGGTAGAACCCCTCCTCATTAGGTTATAGATTTTGTAATAATGAGATATGACTAAGACATTCATAGAACATTGGTCTTGTCACATTTCTTATTGTGAGATGACCTCAAAATATTTCACTCTCGTTAAGTCTCATTTCTGTTTGCAATGGGCACAAGTTATTATTCAACTTACAATATCTTACAAGTCGTAATTCCCTATTGTGACCTCCTTCATATAGTTATTTCACCTACCCCTTTCCTCAACTACTTATACCCTCAAAGCACATTTTTTCCTATTCTTCTCCATGCACAGAAATAACATTCTCTCTCTTCTTATCACAACCTTGAAAATTCACTTAATTCACTTCTTGATTCCCACATTTCACAATTGTAACCTTTAATCTCCCATTGTAACAATTTATCTATCAAATTGGACCCACTTCTTATCATTAAAGCATGTGAATGTGTCGATTTCCAAAACTTACTGCATCAACATTTGGGAATCCACCCAATCAAAGCCCTAAATCAAACTCTTTTCCATTGATGTTGGTGATTCTGACTAGTATTTTGGATCTAGTTACCTATGAAAACTAATTGTGTATGGGGATGGAGTGGATGGTGATGATAATTGATAACAACTTAAACTAATCTAATTCATTTAATTTACCTGGGTATGATAAATCATATGTGCTAGAAAGACTATGGTGTTTCATCACAATAAATATACTCAAAAATTAACATTGTTAAAATTGATTGAAGAATTGATTTGATTAAATAGTTAATCAAATTAATTATAAGCTCATCACACCTGAAAAGAGAAAAAATGATTTCATTATTGATTATATGTTATATCATCTAATTCACACACATCAAAAGTGATAGTGCTGGAATTAATGAGAGAAGATACATGGATGGAATTCCAACATTTGAAACAATTCGTTTAAAAATAAAATGCTTGCATAGCTGATAAAAGTTCTTATACTATTGGAAATCTATGCATACTAGAATTGAATTGGTTTAGATAATAATAAAGTAAAACTTGAGTATGAAAGTGCAACAAAATCTTTTATTTTTCTCCAAAATTTAGAACCCTTTGCAATGAGTTCGAGAGGGGGATTTATAGTGTTCTATACAACAAGGAGTGAAACTAATCTCCCTAAAAATGCTCACTTAAAGCACAACAAAATTAACATAAAAAGTAAATGGTTGTAACAACTTTCAGCTAGTTGAAGACAATCCAATAGTTTGTTTCCATAACCTTTGAATATCTAGAAGTGTTGCCAGCTCTGGAGGTGAACAAGGCTTGATCTGCACCTGGAAGTTGAAGATAGACGTTCTCAAAGGTAGAAACATTTGGATGGAAGTATTAGTGAGTGTCTTTAGAACCAGCCAATGAATATGAGGCTTGACTAACAATTTTCAATTAAATTCAAAATTAACTTTAGGTAATTGGATAATTACCTTAACAAACTTTTCCCTATCTTCAAGCCAATATTTGAGAAACCTCTATACATCACGAAAGGAATATTATAGACAAATAGGAAATATTTTGGCCTCAAGAAATGAATCATTTATGTATTTAACTATGGAATTTGATAACTCTCGTGCGTCATTGATAAACTTCTTCACCAAACGAATCATGGCTTTCCATCCTTTGAAAATAATTGACTTTTTCATTTCATCAATTTTAGGAAAGTCGAATTTATTTCCCTGAACATTGTTTTTCCATTTCAGTAGCTCATTGAGGTCTCATTTGGTTTCATCATAATATCTTATCATATCCACTAGCTCATCAATAAATGTATTATGGCATTTGCATTATACTTGAATCAACTCCATCTTCTCACAGAAAATTTGTTGCTTCTTTTGGATCTAAGCATTAAGGTTATATGCCTCCTATTTGAATTTCACCAAATGGGGGTTTCTAGCATACAATTGGTCCAATTTATATTGTAATTCCCTGAGTTGTACATCCTTTGACTTAATTTCCTCTGCATGTTGAATTTGAAGTGCATTGAACTACTTTTGCAGTTCTGTCAATGTAATATCCATTTAGTTTAACTAATTTTGCCACTATGTACTCAATTGCACCTTTTCATTTATAAATTCCTGCTCCATAGTGGCAATCACTTGATATTTTTCTCTTAGTAATTCTTGCACCTTTATTTCTTTATCCATGGTTTCAAAGGCATATGCACCTATCAATTGAGTTACTTTCCCAAGCTCTTCAGTGAGGGAAACATAGGATCCTCTCTAGAGAACTTCAAAAGAAGTGGCTTGAGGGGATTTT